>JBAKGM010000202.1:52674-65892 GCA_037177215.1 Asparagus racemosus | reverse complement strand
CGATCTGAAGATATATTTCCAATTCAAAGTCACAAAATGTGTGTAATACTCTGAATGTTAATCCTGTTGTTAGAATTTAATATGTGCATTAGCATTAATGCACATATTTTCATGCATATGCATTTATTTTTCTGGCAAGCTCATGCACTCTCCTTGTATAAACAAAAACAATTTAATATAATTATGATGTGAGTGACAATGTTGTATTTCGTATACTGTTTTTAAAGAATTGTTGTGCCCATCTCCCAGATATGTTTCCATGTTTCTTAAATTTATATTGTATAATCAAAGTTCCTTCTTGAGGTGGATTTCCATCTGCTAGAAGTTCTGACGGCAGCTGGGTACAATTTTGAGCTACTTACTAGACTTTGACGAAATCTTCTTCTTTGGTATGGTTTTTATGTTGCTTCAACTAATATTTTGAAGATGTACAGTGTGTAGAACTCTGTGTGAGCTTTACGGTTGGTCTTAAGCTAGATTTTGTAACTGGAAAGTTCTAAGACTTCTACAAACTGCCATATGCTTATGAACATAACTATATGGCTTGCCTGGATTCCCTGCTTTATGTTGCAAAAAAGAAAAACTTTTGCATGTTATTTAAACTAAAGTAACCAACTTACATAAGATAGAAACCGGGAAAAGGCAGGGCGGTTACAAGCACCAATAACAAGATTGCCTGCAATTGGCGAACCAGCAACCCTGGCTGAAGCAGCTTTATCCAATGCTCCCTGATTGTTTAAGCTATCAATGTCTGAAGCAGATGATGAAGGTGATTCGCCTGAGATAACAAAAGCGCTATGTCAATAAGCAAGAATAATCCTTTATCAGATTACAGGAGCAGAGATAATTATATGGACTACGAATTATATTATATATGGGAAGCAAAACATCAACCATCAGTTTCCCAGGAAAGAACATTATACAAGAATGCGAGCAAGTAATTTTTTCTACTCTTGAATTACTGTTACACGATACAAAGTTGGGCACATTTTCTTGGAGAAAGATCTAATCATAACATATGAGTGCAAGAGAAAATCACCTGAATTCCTTCCCTGAATTGAAAAGGAATCAACCTTCGGCTTAAACTAAGTGAAAAATTATGATTTGTAGATACAAACACAAGTATTGAACTCCTAAATGAACACGAAGTTTTGGACAAGAGAATTGCCCAAAATATACAGAGAAGTGCTATATTGCATATGTCCATCTCCTATATATGTGAATTTAAATCATATATCGATATATATGTATCAGGTCGTTTTTCCCCCTACATGAAAAGACCTAATATCAGTAAAATAACCTGTTAAAATTAACTTTGAATCAAAGGACCTAATATAGATATTTAAGGTGCATAATGGTTATTTGTAAAATGTTGGTCCTGAACAGAATTGTGAGGTGGTGTTCAACATATTCTGATGAAGGAATTGTCCTATATCTCTATATACAATTTGAAAGGTGTGCAGCCAGCTGCACAACTACATGGGCAGCCAACGGAACTTTCACATACAAGAGAATTGCGGCTCACAACATGCAGTGCTAAATTTTGATACACACCTCCCAGTGATTTAGTAGATGATCTTCAGTATTCCCTCTCCCTATATAACTGTTACAATAAGGTCTACATCTATTGAGTTATATACACTACTATATAACAGAAGAAGTGAGGGTAGAAAAAAAATTGAAGGAAAGAGGACATCATGTAGTACTATGGAGGATAAAATGGTAATTTTATCTTAAATATAATAAATTTCAATTCACCCTCTCTTTCCTACCCCCTCCCACTACCATCTCTCTATCTCTCTGACACAATTAAGGTGTGCAAAATATAACCACTGCAATAAGGCCGACGTCATTAGAACTATTGAGGATAAAATAGTAATTTTATCTTAAATATAATAAATTTCATTTCACCTCTCTTCCCTATCCCCTCTCTCCCTCTCCCTCTCCCTCTCCCACTACCTTCTCTCAATCTCTCTCACACAATTAATATGTTAAAAACAATACTATTGCACTAAGGCCTACATCTGTCTATTATGTTATTGACCTAACATAAAACCTTTAGCATAAAAAAATCAAATAGGGAAAATCTAAAAAGTTAAAAGTATTTAAAATAAGCACATCCGATTTTTCAAGTATGTTCCATAAATAGTATTCATCTTTAAATTATTGTTTTAAGTATTCAATGATTCTAAAATGGTATTGAAGAGGTTCGTACAAGATTATCTAAAAATATGCAAAATATTATGTTTCTTTCTTGATAAGAAATATAATTAATGAAACTGAATTAATGCATTCATATTGGCACCAATTAAATAAGTTACATAAAGTGACATCTTGAAATAAACAAGTATACAAGTTAAATTATCAGAATAATCATATATATCTATTAATATTTGTATTTCCAAGAAAATATACACCTTTCACTTCTATGGGAGGTAGAAAACAACCAAAATGAATTTAATCTCTTTACTAAAAAAATCTACAAAAAATTTTTTGTAAAGATTTATATTGCTTTCATAACTATGAATACACAAAGTACAAAAATAAAATTACTCTTTCACAAATCTTTTTCTTAGATTTAATTTATCTTTTGTAAATGTATTAATTTAATCTTCTTAAATATAAAATTTATGTATTATATACATGTTATTATATTCTTTATAGATTTTGTTAAAATGATTTTCACTCATATTTGTGTGTTTTCAGTCACGCCCATTTTGAACTAGTTTTATGAAGGAAAGTGAGACCACAAGATTAACTAAGTGCAATCTTTTAAATAAGGTAACTGTACTCCAGCACGAAATTTAATGATTTAATGTGTGTAAGTGTGTGTATCTGATAGTGGTGCTTTTTTAAAAAGCCTGCCTCGCGATGTTTCATACACAATGCCTCTAAAGAGGATTTAACAAAAAAAACTGAAATCAAAGCCCCACAATACATAATTCATGGCGGGTATCAGCATGTGCAGAAATCAAATATCATCAAAGTACCAAGTATATTCAAGACCAATAGGCTAACTGCAAATACCCATATTTATAGGGATGTAATGTCATGCCCTGAGCCCGCGAGCCCATTAGCCTGTAGCAAGCCATGGGACCCACTAAGTGTAGCACATTGTTTGGCTCAAACCACTGCCAAAATCGACTAGCCGAAGCTACACTTGAACCCCATGACTTACATTATAGAGCCCTCAATTTCTCATACTCCCACCGACATGGGGCTATCTTAGTGGGATATTACAATCCCACCTACAAATACGACGTTCTTATCGCGACATGGCAATTGGCGCATCCCAGTATCACCGACAGGCGACATGTACTCTAGAGGTGGCTCCTACGGTCTCTAGAAGTGGCTCCCACCGTGCTCACACGGTGTAGCATTGAGCCTCGCATAGCAATTAGCTCCACGATTCCGGCTGGCAAACTGTTCTGATACCATTAGTCACACCCCGGGCCCGCAAGCCTGTCGGGGCGTTACAAGTTGTGGGATCCATTGAGTGTAGCGCGTTGTTTGGCTCAAACCACTACCAAAATCGACTAGTCGATGCTACACTTGAACCCCATGACTTACATTATATAGCCCTCAATTTCTCACACTCCCACCAATGTGGGACTTTCTTAGTGGGGTATTACATGTACAAATTCTAATACAGAATTGTTCTGGTGCAATTATACATTTACACACACAAAAGACAGATTTTTGGTTCAGTGCTGCCTTCGCCACTGATTTTCAGAAAAGGAATTCCTTTGTCTGGACTAATTGTTTGCAGCGCACTGCTTATGTAGTCTTTGCCCAGTGAGTAAGGAACAAATTTACCTAATAAAAGTAACTGGCTAAGAGGAGAATATATTACCAATGCACACATATGTGTGTGTGTGTGTGTGTGTTTTGTGTGGGGGAGGGGCCATTGGAACTTAACATGATAGTGGACAGTTACTAATGGATGATTCGAAAAGCTTCGAGCAATTGTCACTAAATTCTGATCAAACGTTAGTTCCAATAAAATAGATTGTAACTATAACCCCTTGAAGTTCACATTTGTTAGCATTTCGTAAATAGAATTTGGTTACCTCCAGCAAATCAAATACAGTATATATTTTCTTTTAAACACACTTGCTCTTGTATTCAAGAAAACATCTGTACCCTAATTTCTACCAGACATGAAAACTTAACGATCTACAAAAGTTAGACAATAAATAGTAGCTCTACTAGAAATATAAATAGCAAACAGTTGACACAAGACTTATGTGTAGTAAAAAAAAAGCTTCACAACAAGAACTGGAAGATATTTCAATTACCTGGAACAACTGTTTGAAGAGCCATACTCAACTCATGCCAATCTTTGCTTGCACCAGGAGTTCTATAGTACGCAACCTTCATATAAGCCACTTCCACGCACTTGTATGCTAAAGCAGCGGCAGCCATCTCTTTGCACCTTTCATACTCATGAGCGCAATACCTGTTGGGACTACCATAAATTAGAGCCTACTCACTGGATTATCTAATTGGAAGTTCGCACTTTTAGGTCTGAGCTGTTAGTCGCAACATTAAAATCAGATCAAGATTATGGTAAAAGGAGGTTACTTGAAAGCTGCAACTGTGTCTTAATGGAAAAGGAGCAATTACAATGAGAAACAGACAATGTGAACCAATCCAAAGATTGGTCCTTGAATTTTCAGATAAGCTGACCACCATCAAACGTGCACAAGAAAACTAATGAATTTGATATGCAAATATTTAAATTACTGCAATTCAAAATAAAGAATAGCACCCTGAGAAAGTGTCTAATTTATGGGTACACTACAATCTGAATATACAGTTGACTGTTACCAAAAATCTAAGAACTTTCATGTATCCACAGGCATATGTATAGGTATCCTAGCAGATAAAGTGATATCCATCCAAGACATTTTTTACCCAGGAGCAAAACGGTCTATTATTGGGAGGCTAAAATGAATATCAAGTATGCCTGAACTCAACCAAAAATTTGGAAGTATATTACTTAATAGATGATCATAGCCAGATAGCCTCAGCAAAGGTCTTCAATATCTTCTGCAAATAAGTTTTTGTGCTACTATCCAGTAAAGCAATGTCTGACAATAAATATTCTGTTAAACTAGTTGGCTGGCTCTTTAAAAGACCACCCAGAAAGCAAAGGTCAAAAGTGCTAACTGAAAAGAGAACATTTAAAGCTTCCCGTCAAAAGCTGGACAATATTCGCTCCACACGATTACATGCAATAGTAGAATTGTTGTTGTTTCATCAAACAATTATTTGATTCGGAATCTGGGATTGCAAATGAACTCAAGGGAACTGTAAGTACAGAAAGAAAAATTATCCTGAAAAGGAACGGCAAGAGGCATTTTCTATTATACTGAAGAGTATGCACAGAAATAGAGTCATCCTTCTGTCATAGGTCCATAGACAACAACCAGTAGCAGCTATCAGGGGCTGCTCAGTCGAAGTTATGATGCTGTTGTACGTGGCAGACAAACTAAAGGTTACTTAAAAGTATTTTATCAAAGCATAGGGCCATGGTGCTAGGGTGAGAACAGTGTTAGTTAATAATTAAGGATACATGTTTCCTACAATAACCAAATGTGCTATTTTTATATGCACCAAAAGTTAAATTTTGACCATGTAATTTACTATAGTTAATAACTACTTCAGTTGAAAGCAAAAGGACATCGAATATTTTCAGCTGAACCTTTTTAACAAGCAGACAAAAGATTTATTAAGAAACTTAGTTGGACTTACTCGCATAGCTTTGCTGTATCAGAGTACATTGATGTCATTTGTGCAAACGGGTTCATCTCTCCATGCTTGGTGCTTTCAGCACTGAGGGGCTCCAAAAGAGAGGCACCATACAGAAATTTCAAGGCTGACTCAAAGTATAAGCCAATACTTTCATGATCTAAACCTTCACTCTGCAAAATAAACCAACTGTCTAGATGCTGAAGCAAATAAAACAAGTAGGGGATTCCTTTAAATATGAATGTATTAACCTTTAAGCGATTGGCAGTGTGCTTTAAATCTCTAGCTTCTTTCAAGACAACATTTGCAACAGAAGGACCATCCCGCCTCATTGGACTAGAGTCATGACCATTAGGAGTGGCTCTCAGACTATTAGCGCGTGTACCGATCTGGTTGTCGGGTTTTCTTGAGTGTTTGACCAACGTCAATGCTCCCCTATTTGTCGCATCAGTATGGTATGTGTCTGCCCTACTTTCATTGGTAGGTGCAGGTACTGTTTGAGAACCTGAATTCTGTGCTTCAATTTTACCTTTTGGAGATTGGCCTGTTTGTGGTATCCCTCTCCCTGAAGTAACATCTGATCTATCAATGCCATCCAAATGACTCACTAAATTTTCGCTTGGGTAAGAAAGTTCCTGTTGAAGATTTTCCTGCAAATTGGACTTACAACTACCTCCAGCAGATATAACTCTCGAGTTGATATCCGTGTGATGAGCATCCAGATTTTTTCCTAATCCATTATTGAAGTGATTATTTCTTCTATCAAGATGAGGCGACTTTGCAGAAGACCTTTTCTTTCCCGAGTAATCTCCCTCCTTCAACTGCAAATTGAAATTTCCATCCCTTGAATGTTCATGACAAGTAGAATTATCATTACAGTTGGTGTCAGCCTCATATGGAAAATTGACCCCATTCTTCATAGAGTATAATTTCTTCCTGTCATTGACGGATTCTGAGTCCTTAAGCATGCCTCTGTTGGCATCAGGTTTTGAACTTTTGTCTCTCTCCTTGAAGCAAGAAGAGCTCTTAGGTGACTTCCATTGACTAGTTTCATTTGAAAGACTATGATTGTTCAGATTCTCTCCATCATCTATGACGATTTCCTGTTGCCTGTCGAAGAGATATTTGACATCACGATCCAGTATATTCTCAGCATCACCTACAACATTCACCTCTTCAACCTCAGCAGGTAAGATATCAAATTGTGCATCTTTTTTCTGAATGCACTCCTTCACTGCTGAGTTCCTTTTGATAGAGACTTTGTCAGTAGTAGAGATCCTCACTGGAGATGAAGAAACTGACTCCACAGGAGAACTCCTTATTTCCTGCACGTTAACTTTACTTTTGCGGGAACTAGATACCTTTGAAGAACTTGAAGTAGCAGCTGTAGGCAACTGTGCATAATTTGTATCCCTTTCCAAAGGGTCATTACCATCCAAAGCCTGTCGAGAAACTGCAGTTTCTTGATACACCATTCGCTTCTTCCTTCCAAGTCTTCCCTCCTCAGCCATCCCATCGGACTGCTTCTCTCTACTGAAAGACAACAAATTTCTAGTGGACCAAGCTCTCTTGTTGACTTTTTCATCTCCAATACTCAAAATGGACTCCTTGCCCTCAGATCTGGATACCTTAGCCTTCTTTTGTCTCGTCAACTGATTTTCATTGAAAGCTTCAATGGCAATAAGTCCACTGTCTGATGCATGATGAGGGCTCACCACAGTCTCCTGATGGACCTGGCTCTCCTGCCATTCTCTCAGTCTCCTTTTCTTAGCAGCATAGTCAAGTATACCAGAGTTTTCTGCATCTGCAGCCCTCAAATTATCTTTGTAGATCCCATCTGAATATAGAACAGGACCTTTCGGCTTATTGTTAGATGCTGACATATTGCCTCTTAGTCCAGACTTGTAGTCCCTGGAAGAAGAGTGGTCACTGTTATTCTGCAGATTCTTTCCCGTTAATTTAGCAGTCAAGCCATAATCCATGTACGGAGCTGCCTTGCCAGTCTCATATGGATTAGAGAGCTGATCTTCAACAAGATAACCAGAACTTGCTTTCTTAATTCTCTTAGATGTTCTAAATCCATCTTGAGTGACTTCTCTTTCGTTCTTTGACTTTGAATGTCTGCCACTTTTTCCAACAAAATCTCCTACAAAGAAAAATAAATTTATAAAATGTTATAGTAACAAAAAGTGTACATACCAATAAATCCATTGATAAGGATCCATGCTAAATCAACTACATGCAAAAATCACAAAAATAATAGGATAATATGCAAGATATTACCTCCATCTGCATTGCCTTCTGAAATTTCATGCTTCTCCTTCTGTTTGTGCTTGTGCTTTTCCATATTGAAGTCCACTGACTTGCTTGTGAGCCCAAGACCAGCTTTCACTGAAGAGTTTTTGACCAGAGTAGACTGATTCCCTCCAGTTGAACTTCTATTCTTGACAGAGGCCTGAAGGTTCTTCTTTGAAACTGAATTTTCAGGAACATTTGATACACCTACTGGTCCACTCTTTTTCTTCCCTATAGTAGCCACACTCTGCATATCATGATCAAGTCTTCGGTCAGAAAGCTGTGCGTCAGCAGACGTAATGCTTGATCCAGCAACATTATGATGGCCATTTAAGTTAGCACCGATCTCGGGAGCTGGAACCAGGCATTGTGCATTAAATGCTTTTGTTGTAACCTCTTCACTGATATCACAGTTGTTCAGTCCAGGCCTAAACAACATTTGCAAACATTAATTGACTAGAAAATACTATCCTCTGAACAGTGAAACTCTAAAGCATAGCTCACCGACTATCATATTGCAATAAAAAATATCTGAAAATAATATAAAGATAAGTACAACTACAAGCTGCAGGTGAATACATTGAAAAAACTGAAATTCAAATCAAGTTGTCACCTTACTGTTCACTTACTAAGACTAGAGGTTTGTGTCATAATAATGTAAAATTTCTATGTCACCTTTTCACACTTAATGAAAAATAATATGTACAAAGAATTCTCAATGATATGACCTTATCATCTATTGCATCTTACAACTATCTTACCCGCACATATATATAAAAATAAAAATATCAACAAAGCCTTTATCTTGGCTGTTTAATGTCAATATAATTTTAAAATGTAAAACGTTTTCCCAAAAACAAAAAAAGAAAAAAACAAATGCTGGCTGCCACCAATCCACCCCCACCCCCCACCCCCAAACCAAAAAAAAAACAGAGAGAGCGAGAGAGAGAGAGAGAAAGCAAACCCTGCTATCCCCAATATTTGGGATCAGGTACAAAAATAGAAAAATAAATTTTAAAAGCTATCTTCCATATGCTTCATACACATCTGGTGACCACTCCTTAAAAGCAACTCTTCACATCAACTTTCTGCATGTCTCACCATTTCAGTATGTTATTGTTCACTTCGCATTGTCCTTCCATGGTATTTCCTGACAACTGACTTTCTTATGTACTAGCTTCTTAGCTTATAGTTTCAGATAGTAACCACACATCTTATTGCATAATAAGTATTTCTTGGTCCTTATAACACAAAATGATGATACGATACAACAACAACGACCTTGCTTTATTTAAAGTGTTCTAATAAGCCTAGCATGCCAAGTTTACCTGAGATGCAACAACGACCTTGCTTTAAAGTGCTCTAATAAGCCTAGCATTCCAAGTTTACCTGACATGCCTTCATCAGCATCTTCTCGTTTTAAAAAATACCCAAGATAACAGATATAATGCATCATTGTACCACTTTATTATTAATATTTCAACAAGCGTCTTTAATCACTACCTGCAAAAGAAATGTAATTCAAGTTACCTACTACAGCATCCAGGCAATTTCCATTCTGTGCAGTTAAGCACCCCCGCCCCCCAACCCTCCACCCCCCCGCCCCCCAAAAAAAAAACCTCCAAACATAAGTAAGCATGCAGTTTTACATAATTAACATATACCATTAAAAATGAGAAAAGGAGGTTGAACATTTTTGCTAAAAGAGAGAAAATTGTTTTAACTTTAAAAAAAAAATCTTACAACACAACGGTACCAAAATACTAAAAACTCTAACAGGTACCAATATGAAAATTAAAGTCCCTGTTCTAGCTAAAATCTAGTGCAGCGGAAGTTACTCATGCATGACTCTGTGATTCATTTCACAAATACATACTTTAGCAAGTGTGTAAGAAAATAACTAAAGAAATACAGGTACCCACAAGTAAGTCAATATGCAGACTTCAGAAAGTTATACTGTAAGTCATATAAATGAAAAATTGGCCAGTAGAAATTGAAAGTGACAGATTACAAATGGAAAAAAGTTAGCTGCATAATATTTGATATATAATTATTATTATTTAGGATTTTAGCCATATTAGACCTCTCAAATATTCATATTTCTAAATTAAACCCTCGAGTCTCTTGAGATGCTTTACAAAACCCCAGGATGGATTCCGTCCAAAAATTTTGCCCTAGTACGGTTAACTATTAACCATCTTGGTAAAATTACATCAATACCTGATGAAATAGGTTTCCCAACCATTCTTTCTCTCCCCGTCATTCCCAAACCCTCTTATGTCCCTCATTTTCCCCAATCTCTCTCTCTTTTCCATTGATTTTCACATTCCCAAATCCTAGGTGCCTTTAAACTCCCAATTTAGAGGATTTCAAGGGCACAATGGTCCAAAGGAAAAATACACTAACAACAACGATAAAAAGTGGAGTAACTACAATTAATCTGACCAAGGGGTGGCTTTTGAAACAACCTAAGAGATTTGATAGTCTAATTTTGAAATGTGAAGGTTTGAGGGTCTAATATACAATATATAAAGATTTGGGGGTCTAGTATAACAAAAAGTCAAAACCCCAATTATTTGTTTATTGAATAATGATAAGTGACTTCCTTACGGGTATAATAACAATTAACACTTAAACAAAAGCACTTCAAAGATAAATTACTACTGCATTAATATTAGGGCAAAAAGAAACCATACAATATGCAAATCAAGTATAAAGGTAACTTAGGTTAATATAATCAAAATTCGTACAGAAAGATACTTACAGCCAAACTTGCATGCTGCATTCCCACTGCCCCGGAAGGTTATTAGGATCTGCCTCGAAGGGCAATAGGCGCCACTTCTCACATAGATCGCAGCAAACCCAGTTTATAAGCACACTAGGAGGGGCGTCCAATGCAAAAGCCACGTTCGAAGTCGGCACAGTGAACATTGAGGAAGTAAACGGAGGGTTTTCCATCGGCTTGGCTTGAAGATTAACTTCTTGCTTGACTCCTGACCTCTCCACTGAGTTTTCAGTGACTATAAAGGGCTCCAATGAATCGGCCCTGTTCTCCCACTTTTGTGCATTTACATTCCCAACATCTCTCTGAGATTCTCTAGAATGTCCATTGTCAGTTTCTTCATGGGATTTCAACAGTTTAGACTTATTTTCAGAACAGTAAACTCTTCCTTGAGATTTTTTCTTATTTTTCTTTGGTATTACAGAGGAGGAAGCCCTCAGGTTTCCTGGAGTTTGAATTGATTCGACCAGTGGTGGATAATTACTACGATACCCTTTTCGTATTTTATTACCTTCATGCATTTGATCGTTTACTTGAAGCATCTTTTCATGTGAAGTAACTTTCTGAGCAGGCATCTGCCTCATAAGCTCAGAATGACCAGCAACATGATCACTCCTACCATTATAATTGTCACTGTTTGATTTGCTTATATCATAACTTTTCTTTTTCTTGTGTTTTCCCTCTCTCCGGGTCTCAGATGAAATATTTTTATGATAACTTAAAGTTTTTTCTTTAAAATTCTTCTCCAATAAACTTGTTTTGGAGTTCAGTTTCCTTTCGGAATGTGCAGTTCCATTTACCAAATTAATGATACCATCAGTTTTCACATTTTCCATGGGTATAGTTTGATAGTCTCTAACTTGAGAAGGTAAGGGAAATTCATCCTGGGCAGAAGGCTTATTTAGCTCTTTAGAAACGCCCACTGCCTTGTTAGAAACCTTTGTTGAATTACCAGTTATCTGTTGTTCAGATCTTGGATCAACAGTCCTTGAACAGGTCTTGATTGACATATTTACGGTGGTTGAAACACCACTTTTACTTGCCGGGGTGTCGATGTCCTTTTCCTTCTTCAAGATTTTGGCTGTATTCCCTCTGCAGCTCAAGCCCTCTTCTTCCGTTGACTCACTATTCTTCTCATTTGACTTGATTTTCTTGTCGCAGCCTTTCATAACTCTCATAGACCAGCTCCTAATTGGAGAAGCACAAATCTCTGGTTTCCCATTATCGATAATCCCAGATTTTCTACGGAAATTGCTTTCATTTTCTGCCAGCTGGAACAAATTATCGTGAAGAGGTGATAGTAAATGACCACCAGGAACTGAAAAGCATGTCATATCCTGCTCCATCAAATTTAAAAAAGCAAAATTTGTTCTCAATCAAAACCTGATTAGCGACAGCAACATGAAGGAACTGAAATAGAATCTTTACCTGGAGAACGGACAAAGGAGATTCACCAGGGGCATCTTGAAATTTTGGAGAAAGCCGTAGACTAGAACCAGCGCTGTCTTCAGGAGATGAAGGAGAAGTATCAAGGCCAAGACCACTATAAATAGCTGCACTATTTCTTGCCAAGGTGTTATCAGGTCCAACTTTAATGCGAACCTTCAGTGACTTTGTATTGCTGATAACTGGTCTAACATTGGAATCAAGATGAGGAAAACAACCGCCAGCAGGAACTGAGCTAATGCCGTTCTCTTTTCTGATTAAGTTACTGGGTTGTACAACTGAGGCAGTGTTATTTTTGGAGATTGATGTACCTCTTGAAACTGAAGGGTTTTGTCGTTCACACTTTAAAAAAGACACATTACAACGTTAGAATTTAAATTAGACTCTGATCAAGTTGAAGGAAAGTAACGTGACATTCTAAAAAAGGTACCTCGACTGATGAATTGTAGGGAGATTTCGAGACAGTATGGTCTGGGGGTGCCAGCAGACTCTTGGGTTGAGAGAGAATCGAAGGAGAGCGCTGGTGGGTAGGCAAGAAGGAACCATATCCTCCAAACTTTGCTCCTGTGAATGAATAAATTTTTCAAACCCACATCTAGGACTACATTACCACATTTGGGCATTTAGTAACCTTCTGCTGGCAATAGTGTTTATCTGGCTTACCCAAGTTCTCCGCAGAGACTCCACCTTCAAAGTCTTTTTGACAGTGCCCTAACACATCTTGGAGTTTTTCATCCTAAAAATATAACAATGCGGATGTCAGCAAGCATATACAGCTAAGGCAACAAAGATCCGCATCTTTGAAGATATTACATACTTCGGACTGGTTTTATTCATTGTCTTATATGTATGTATGTGTGTGTGTGTACACACACACACACACATATATATATGTATGTACACACACACACACACACACACACACACACACACACATATGT
>JBAKGM010000202.1:9938-41184 GCA_037177215.1 Asparagus racemosus | reverse complement strand
TAACTCCCTAAAATCACTCAAATCAATAACTACCAAATCAAAACCTGATTCGAAATTCAAATTAACTACTAAAAACTGAAATAACTAAAATTCAAATAACAAATATGAAAATGCCATTCTTGTCCTCATCACTGACGCATCAGCTTCTCTATTTACTTTAAAACTATCTTTCAAGCTATGTTTCCTGGATACTTCTATCCGGACGCCGTACCTGTACTGAACATGTACTGGACACGAACAGTCCTTGGACACTTCTATGATGTGTAGTACCCATATCGGATATTGACACTCCTTGAAGATACATATATGCTTATTAAGATGTGTACTCAGTTATATAATACATGAATAGTCATACGCTGTTTGGAAGTTTATCCTACACTTCACATTCACTTCTTAAACTTCGTTCAACATGGATTGGGTTTGTTTTAGTCCGTTCAGAACTATGATTTTAAAGGTCGTTTGAGTGTCTAGTTTAAAAACAACCGGTATATGGTTTATAATCTACATAAGAAAAAAACATAAAAACGTTATAAGAATTTTAATTCTCATAGCATGTGAGTGAATAAATGTTATTGATCTTATGTAAATTAATTTCAATATATGTGTATAGCAGTATCCCTGTACCCGCACCTGTACTAGTACCGGTATCCATGTCCATGCAAAAAGTTTTCAAGCCATCGTCTTGGTTCCATAGAGACCTTTTTGAGAAGATTTATAGGGGAACAAACCTATCCACTATAGTATCTTACAAACCAGGACTGCGTAGAAAAGATAATTGGTCTAGTTTGTGTACTTTTTCTGATACTTTGAATTTTCAATTTTTTTGATTGCTCTAGTGTGTCTACTTCATCTTTAAAATATTGAACTATGGCATGTTATGATTGCCTTATTATCATTAATTATCTCTGCCGTGCAGGTGAGGTAGTAATAATCTCTTGTGTTGTGCTGGTTGGCCTCTTCGCATTGCAGCACCGGGGTACTCAGAGAGTAGCATTCATTTTTGCACCAGTTGTTATCATTTGGCTGCTGTGCATCGGTTCAATTGGGCTATACAACATAATTTGCTGGAATCCCAGAATCTACCATGCCCTTTCACCACACTATATCATTAAATTTTTCAAAGTGACAGGCAAAGATGGTTGGCTTTCACTAGGGGGGATACTGTTATGCATTACAGGCAAAATTTTGAACATACTTTTCAGAACTTAAAGATGCTAACTTTCTAGTTTAATCTATAATTACAGCTTACACCTAGCACTCATGATTGCAGGTTCAGAAGCTATGTTTGCAGACCTTGGCCACTTTAGTGGTGCATCAATTAGGGTATGTTGATCAAAATTTGTGTTGATAATGGATAACAAATATTGTAGATGAATGACATTAGTATAGTGTTACCTTACGGAAGTAACAGCTACAAGTTCTCCTTGGATTGTGTACACATACATCATATTTGGATGTAACATTTTTTTTCTATGGTTTCCAGTGCAAATCATTCAACACCTATATTCTAATTAGAAGCATTTATGAAAGATTTTATAATTTTTTTAAAGATCGGGCTTATGGCATTAGTACACGTATTATTTGTTGATGACACTGAAAAACTCACCTATTCAAGAAATGAAAGGGAAAATTTGATTGATCAGAAGTGGGCTGGAAAGTGGTTGAACAGGTGTCTTGCTATATGTGTTATGTTGAGTAAGCTTTTATCTATTTAATCTTTAGGCCTCAACTTAATTTCCCTGATTTTCTGCCCAAAGTAGTATGATATCCTTTTCTTCACCCTTGCTTCACCAATTACTGGATGTTCGATAATTCTAAAATAAAATGACTGTACAGTCCCTCCTTTTATCCTTTCTCCTTTTTGTTTCTTTCCCCTTTAGTCATCTTATGTTTATACATATAGCCTCTTCTCTTACTGGAGTTGAAGTGAACAACTAGCTTTTGTAATTCCAGAAGTCCAGAGGTTCAAATTTGTCATATTATATGATATTCTAATTTCACTCTGATTGTAGTATGTTACAGTTAATCCAAAGTGTTAATTATTGAAGTGGGATGGGGTTACTGCTGTGATAAATGGCACATTCATTGTACCCATGCACATGCTCATAAACCAGTTTAGGATTGAGATGTGAATATTATATGTAATTCTGATTGAATAGTCATTACAAAAGTGTATGGACCTTAATAGTGGTTTTCTATGCTGTGATGTAGTCCTTTTTATAGGCTGTTAGTTCAACCTGATATTAGACCTTTCCCTGATAAAACTCGCCCCTACTGTATCTTGTCCTTATTAACTTAGGTGCCACTTTTCTTTTTTCTAGTATATGAAAACATGATGTTAAGAGTGTCACCTCTGAGAATGTGGATTCCACTGAACTCTTGGCTAATGATTTTGTGATTTTTTAAAACATTTATAGTTCAACCTGGCTGTTGTCAAACATTCTTGTAAACTGCTGCGGGGGTAACTTATGCATTTAAGGTGTGGCATCTCATATATAACATCCCCTATATATGTGTGCGTATTATGTATGACCTTTTACTGGCATAGAAGGACATATATCCTCCTTTGGAGCGGACCCATTAGTCCTATGTGTGACAATAATCCATATACATAGTTGTGTCCTTTGTGTGTCCATAATCCATGTACATAGTTGTGTCTATGTGCATGCACGTGCGATGGGTGTGTGTATGGGTTTGTTTGTTTTTTTCGCCTGGGGTGGGGGGTTGGGTTGAGGGGGTGTTGGTGTATGTCATGTGTTGGGGATGGGGCTCCCGCAAATATGTATATAGGTGCACAAACACACAACATACATAGGACAAATAAGTTAGCTCCAAGGGAGAAAATTTTCAACTGAAGTCCATGATGTGCAATTGTACGGATGAAGCACACAATTCGTTTTAGTCTCAAATACTTCCATAGATGATCTACATCATTCCGTTTAGTGTTCACATACAAGTTACTGAGTTAGTTTAAGGAGGAGATCGAGCACTTTGGATTTTCGCTTGGTTGCTGATAATAAGGAAGATATATTTTGAATTATGGACAAAAGTTTGAAACCTTTTCATTTCTCATGCTTAGATTGATATTAATGTGTCGAACAGTAGGTGCAGATCATTTGGGATGACCAAACATAAAATTCTCAGCCAGGAGGATCATGTGGAACCTCCCTTCCTGCCTACTCCCTCCCTCCCTCAGACACACACGCGCACACACATCTACATAGAGAGAAAGATATGGAGGGCTATTCTATAAAATTTTCCCATATAAATTTAACAAGAACAACAAATGTTTTTTTTGGGTTGGCTGCATGAATCCTAATATCCCATTTAAATTCAAAGAAAGGTAAACTTTTTCCGTTTAAATTCAGTGAGAAGTAATTTGTTTGAATATTCTCTCGCAGGTGGCATTTGTTGGCATGATTTACCCTTGTCTAGTGCTACAATATATGGGACAGGCAGCTTATCTCTCTAAAAACATTTCCGATGTTCCTACGAGCTTCTACGCATCTATTCCAAGTAAGGCTTAGACAAGAATGAATTCAG
This sequence comes from Asparagus racemosus, assembly GCA_037177215.1. Classification (NCBI taxonomy): domain Eukaryota; kingdom Viridiplantae; phylum Streptophyta; class Magnoliopsida; order Asparagales; family Asparagaceae; genus Asparagus; species Asparagus racemosus. The sequence goes on along the minus strand of JBAKGM010000202.1, from coordinate 37,641 downwards.
CACCAAAAGCTCAAGCATAATGATTTGTTTCTGTTCGCTTTGCAGAGCCTGTATTTTGGCCTGTCTTTGTTGTAGCCACTCTTGCTGCTATAGTTGCTAGTCAGGCTGTCATCTCGGCAACATTTTCCATTGTAAAGCAATGCAATGCCTTGGGGTGTTTTCCACGTGTTAAGGTGGTTCATACATCAAGGTGGATCTACGGTCAAATATATATACCTGAAATAAACTGGATCCTCATGGTTCTTTGTTTGGCTGTGACACTTGGATTCCGTGACACAAACCTTATCGGCAACGCTTATGGTATGTTTTCTTTTACAAAGTGAGTAGTGTGTATTCTTTTTATGATAAGAAAATATTCTTAGTGCTTCTGAAACATGTGCATAATCTTATAGAAATGCAATTGCCTTTTTAGCGCATGCCACATGCATAGAATGTGCAATAAAAGAACTTTTTGATTTGTGTAATTCCTAATGTTTTTTTGATACTTTTATTATTATCAATTACTGAGCATAAACATGGTTCTTATTCTTCAGGCATTGCTTGCATAGTTGTGATGTTTGTGACGACTTGGCTAATGGCACTTGTCATCATCTTTGTGTGGCAGAAGAACATCATTTTTGCTGCTTTATTTCTCCTGTTCTTTGGACTGCTAGAGATATGTTATTTATCTTCTTCAATCATGAAAGTTCCTCAGGGAGGATGGGCACCCCTTGCACTTGCTGTTGTCTTCATGATCATTATGTACGTATGGCACTATGGCACTCGAAGAAAGTATCTCTTTGACTTACAGAACAAAGTTTCAATGAAATGGATTCTTACTCTTGGTCCTAGCCTTGGTATTGTTCGTGTGCCGGGAATTGGATTGATTTACACAGAGCTGGTTACAGGAGTCCCCGCTATCTTCTCGCACTTTGTAACTAACCTTCCTGCTTTTCATCAAGTTCTTGTCTTTGTCTGTGTGAAATCGGTGCCAGTCCCATACGTTCCACCAGATGAACGATACTTGATAGGTAGAATAGGCCCTCGACCCTACAGGATGTATCGCTGTATTGTGAGATATGGGTACAAAGATGTGCAAAAAGATGAAGATGATTTTGAGAATCATCTTGTCTTGAGTATTGCGGAGTTCATTCAAATGGAGGCTGAGGAGAACTCCTCAGGGAGCTACGAGGTATCTCCAGAGGGAAGAATGGCGGTTATAAGGACTTCTGAGAGATTAGGCACGAGTTTGGTGGTTAGGGATGCCGACGAAAATGGTTTAGGTGAATCTACTGTTTTGAGAAGTAGCAAATCCGAAACTCTCCAAAGCTTACAGTCTCTGTATGAGGATGAGTCACCAAGTGTAACTCGTAGACGCCGCGTCCGATTTGAGCTGCCACCTCAGGCCATGTATATAGATCCACAGGTGAGAGAAGAGTTAGCAGCACTCATAGAGGCTAAGCAAGCAGGAGTTGCCTATGTGATGGGTCACTCGTATATAAAGGCCAGAAAGAATTCATCATTTCTGAAGAAGTTTGTTATCAATGTGGCCTATTCTTTCCTGAGAAAAAACTGCAGGGGTCCTGGAGTGGCGTTAAACATACCTCACATTAGCCTCATTGAAGTGGGGATGATCTACTATGTATAGTTGGCTTCATTTCTAGATGCACGAGGTTGCGCTTTTCATGGTGGCTGGCTAAGGTATGCTGCTAACTCTATGATATTAACGCTATCAGAAGTTGTGAGCAGTATATCTATTAATTGTTATCACCCTGTTATGGATGTAAAGGTACAGTACATTAGTTGGTTAAAGGATTGAAGAAGAGTATAAAATCATGGAATTATTTCTGGAACTTGTAACTACCCTGCTACAGAGCATAACTAATTTTACTATGAAACTATGTTCGTGTTTGATTCGTGCTCAACCTGACACTCTGTTAGTTACTCGTAACATATGTATCCCACACTTTACTATATCATTGTTTTGTGAACTTTCTAAGTGCAGCTTCACACTCCTGAGATACTTCTTTCTTATGCATTTCACATATTCCTGTGCGTGATTATGTTGAATGTAAAATCTTATTGACGCAAAATAATAGCTGATAACAACAAATAGGCAAGTTTAGGATATGCTTATTTAAAATCCCTTAAGTCTTAATAACTAATGTTTATTAATGCAGCTTCACACTTCTGATATACTTTTTTCATATGCATTTTACATATTTCTGCACGTGCTACATGTAAAATGTTAGTGATGCAAACCAATTGTTTTTAAGAACATATAGACAAATTTAGGACATGCTTCATATGTGAAGGGATATGCATTAAGCTTCTTCAATGATGAGGATAAAGACAACTTATTGCCTACTTAACTCCCCTAAAGCTTTGAATAATTAATTTGATATAATATGCAATGATAGTTTTTGCTAAATTATAAAAAAAATCATTGTTGATGTTCACGACCGATGAAGGTTAATGGAAACATGTTTTTTTTTTGTGCGTCACTGCCGTGTCATATCCTAAGCTTTTAAGGATTTATCGTGTGACTGTGTCCATAGATAAGTGCTCCCACGTTCAGCCACAACAAAGAGGTACGTACTGTGGAACATATATTGTCAGCACGTCAATGACCCCCTCCACAATCCAGGTTTGCCTGCAATCATTGGCCCATATCCACATGAGCACTGCGTTTTTTGTCATCACTGCTAAATCATTATATCATGAGTTAAGAGTTAACTTTTTACTGTTTGCTCAACTGACAGGACCCTCTGATAGTAACTTGGTGATGACAGAAGTTGAATGCTTGAGATATAAGAGGATCTATTTGAAAGAAATTTATCTGAAATGTTCGTAACATGTGAAAGTTTTTAGAAGAATAATATCAGAATAGGTATGACATTTTCGTGAGCTAGGAGAAAGGTCCTAAATGAAATAGATTTGCACGTGTAACTCAACCTCTACGATTTGACTAAGTAGTGAAACTCAATTTCTTACATTGTCAAAGTATTATATTGTTACCATCCTTGTATAGAAATGACTATTACGATTACTTAAAACTTTTAGCTTCCATCATAATGGTGTAGTTTTTATCCTAACATCATTCCCTTTTTTGTACCAGTAAAAACAAGAGAGGACCTCTTTGAACAATGTGGTGTGAAGACTGTACTAACCAAACAGTGCTTCAACATAAGCAACAATGTCGATCTCGTGCTACTTGTAGTTCTGCAGCTGACAGGCTGATCAGTTTCTCTCTCGTCAAACACTTGTACATTATGAATGTGGATCTAAGATCCTTAGCAATACATTATCTGCATCCGATAACATTATTTTTGTTCCTATTTTCTAGTTGAATAGATATCTTTGATCTTTATGTCGAAAAATAAGGCAGACAATAAATCAGGGTTATTTTTTTACTGTTGATGTGCCCTTTCTTGTCAAGTGTATAATCAGAATATGTATTTATGATTTGAAATTGTGAGCATTAACATGGCTTTTAAAAGAGACTTTTATTGCGCAAAGCAACAGCATATAAATATTTTTCGCTATCGCTTTCCCTCTCCCTCGTCTTCTAGCCGAGGTTAGTGTGGATGAAATTCTTGCTCGGCAGGTTTTCTTTGTACAGTTTCATATGTTGGTAAAAACTTTGTTTCTATCTGGTATATCTGCAGTCATGTGAAGCAGAATGACATCAAGCTTTATTATAAACCATCTCCTCCTTTGGCCATGTTTTCCAAGGGACCAGTGTGGCTTGCTGCAAAATATTTTGTAGCAAAGGTCGTAGCAACAAATGTATGTATTGCAGGAAATTGACGATATATGCATTATTTGGATATTTTCATTTTTTAAGGAGAAATGTGTTTTGAATATAAATTAAGCGTTTGGTTGAGAAAAAAATTGGTACAAAAGCTACATGATTTTCCTATTTCGGAAAAATATGAACATAGATAGTTTTCCTACTTGGAAGTAAAGTTTTCATTTGATGAATGATAATTATTTTTATTATTATTTAAGCTCTATTTTTTGGGGATGCAACTTTTGCTCTCATCAAAGACAGCAGTGCTTGATGTAGTTTTCTTCTACAAATTCTAAGTTTAATTATATATTTCTTAATTACAATATTTTCAATCAAAAAATTGAAATATTATTCCGGTTCTAGTAATTTTGGCATTAAGTAATTTTTTGCTGCTGAGGCTGCATAAACTCAACACCAACCAGTTTTAGTTTTCTGGGTACAACTTAGATATCTTACGCACTTATTAATCATCCAACATGGTCAATCTCATTTAATTAAGCACTAAGAGTACAGTGTATATACTTCTCAGTTTTGTTTTCAAGGACATGGCCTGAAAATATTTTAAACAACCGAGAAGAATTCTGGAACATCAAATAAATATGTAGAGACATAGGAGGTTGTCGAAAATTAAGTTACAAAATCGTAAGCATAAAGCAAGGGATTAACAAAAATGACAGGCATTCAACAATATAATACATTGTTCAGAGGAACAGAATTAGCATCTCAGATATAATCTCTACGTCAACACATATACAACAACACCTAAAAACTACCCCCTACTTTTCTTGAACTCAAACTTACAGTAAACTGCCAACTGCATCATCCTCAGAAATTCAAATCCAGGAGTAGGTAATCATGAAGGACAACTACTGAAAGTTGCCAGCTTGAACGTGCAGAAAACAAGACAACCCCCATATGGATTCAAAAAGCTTTCATTCTTCTCCGTACACTGATCATATATCCAGAGGATGGAGCTACCTCGCCAATGAGAATGCAGCACCACTACGCTCTGTGCTGCACATCTCACAGATATCAGCCAAACCTGAGTTATCAGAATTACACACCTGGCATCTCCAAAAAGAAACCGATGAACGACGCCTCTCACTCTGGCTCCGTGATATACTTGGACTTTGAGGCCTAAATAAGCTCGATACAAACCTCAAAGTCCTCCCCACTACCCTACCACCATCCCGAATGAGAGCAGCAACTGGGTCAGTTTCACCAAAAGAATCTCTCAGCGAAACATACAGAAGTCCGGCGATAATCCCCCCGAGGTGGCCGAAGAAAGATGCATGAGGCACAAAAATTTGGATGATCAATAAGTCAGCCCAGGCAGCTAGATGTGATGGGAAAATCACTCCGTTCACAGAAATAGAGTCGTGTTGGGCGTTGAGGATAACTTTCATGGCAAAGAGAACACCAGAAAATCCAACAGAGTACTCTCCATAGTATGGGTACTCGATGCCGAAGTAAAAAAGGAGGCCTTTGGCCAAAAGGATCTGAACTCCATGGGAGAGGCCAAGCAACGAAGCAATCATGCACGCGAACTCCAAGCTACCCATAGAAATTTCCAGCTGAAGCCCCTTCCTGTAAAGTAACCGCATGTTGCGGAGCAAGTGGTGTTCACTGTTGTGATAGAGCGCGGATAACAAGAATCGTCTGTGGTCCCCATCCTGTACATATGTATACACAATAAATGAGTATTTTAGAAAATATGATGTATGATATTTATTTCATGATGATTAGGTATTTTAGAAATTTTTAGTAACAGTAGAGCAGGAGGTTCTGATAGAGAGCAAGTTGATCAAGCATATAACAAATTGAAGAGTATTGAAGTACAAGTCTATGGACGAGGCATAATACAATTTGCTTCCATTTTACCAAATATAAACAGAAATCAACTTGCCACTTGTTAATACACACTGTATTGCGCCTCTAATTTCAAAATGAAGAGATAAATCACAGACCTAGAGGTTAAGATGAGTCTGTTTTCTATGCAAGAATGATCACAATGATTTAAGGGAATATTGATGTGATTAGTTAACCTGCAAATAAGGAAAAATAGAATATAAACATCAATCTGCAGAACAACGTATCTCGACTTTGAGCAAGAAGATCATGACTCTAGGTTCAATTATGTCCATATAAGCATGTCAGGTTCATTTATTTATTTAGATGTCGTCTGCTTCATTACTGTCTAAAATTATTATCTGCTTGCTCTTGTAGATTTAGTCACTTTTTTTGTAGTTTGGAATAATTTTCATTAGCATTCCACAACATCAGTACAATCACTTTACAGTTTCCTTGTTCAGTTAAGGGCTTGTGTAGAGGCTTTCTAAAATTTTGTTTAGCCCCTTATTTTTCAAAAATTAAAAGTTTTTCTTGTAAGTTCTTTAAGTTTTTACTTTATCCATAACTTATTAGTTTCTGGAAATTCCCTATTTTGCACAAAAGTAAAAATGGTAATGCCTCATTTGACAAGATGATGACAGTAGCGGAAAGGTTCTGAAATAGAGAGCTCTCAGAATTGAATAAAGTTTCTTTACCTTTAACTTAGAAAGTTTTCTGAGAGAGAGCTCTCAGAATTGAATAAAGTTTCTTTACCTTTAACTTAGAAAGTTTTCTCTGAACACGCTAAGCAATCTCTGAATAACATCATGTAGTAACATGCATTTTTAATGACAAATAAACAGATATTGAACTTTCATTTATATAACTATAAAAGTAAGCAAACAAATCCAGAGTTTATGATTGCTAGCGTAACCATCTAAAAAGTTGATTCCAGTGTTCTTTTGATTTATATCAAAAGGATCTTAAAAGAAAAAGGAAAGCCTAGATCATACATATATAGTAGTTAATGCTGAAGTTTGATATTCTCAGATTATTGCAGGATAAAAGACCTAAATCTGGTAGGATATGCGCCACTGCACATCAGAAAAATAACCAGAAACCTACAGGTCATACTCTCAGAAGTTATAACGAAGTGACGTTCTTAATTATGGAACAATCGACAAATTTTGCTAAGGCTTAAGAGAAAAAGTGTCATAGAGCTTTTCGGTTTTGTTTTCAAGGTTATGATCTGAAAAGATGGTAAACAACAAAGAAGAATTCCGGAACATGAATTAAATATGGAGAGACAAGGGAGGTGTCCTGATGGTATAAATATCAAGAAAATTAGCTCATTAAATGCAACTGGACAGAAAATAAAGATACAAATCAAAATGCTAAAATTTCAGAATTAATCAAAATAAAAACATTCTTCCAATAAGGTAGCACATAAACTTCAAACTTCCAGATGCAACTTCGGCCTAATAATAATATATGGTATCAACAGGAAATAGATTATAAGAGGAAAAAGAATTAAAGAAAAGGAGATCCAGTAGTCATATGTATTGGTTCTAAAGTTTTAAGTTCAACGAGAATACATATCCTCGTCTCAATAAAGCAAGCATACATCTGTAGAGGATGCAAAGTCTCTCTTTACTTGGTGAGGACCTTTGCATTCTAAACAAATGTAGAGGTCATGGGTACTAGACTTCAAACATCAAAAGGATACCCCTGGGAAAACGAAACTGTTAACGTCGTATTTTGCACCCAATTTGGATGGGATTATCTGCTATCAATGGATGATTGGCTGTGCAAGAGATTCTACTAGAGCAATCTATAATATCTCTTACATTAAAGTAGACTTGTCTCTTTTTGTGGAGCACAAAAGGAATAAGAGAGTGAGATGATGAGCAAGACAGCGAGTGAGAGGCTAAAACTCAAAACAATCTAGACAATGTCAGATGCATGAATTCTCCTATTTCCACTGACACTAGAAGAATTCGGAGAAGGGAACTGATTCCTTCAAGAAAACGGTAATGCACACCAGCATTAGATCACATCTTTACTTTTCCTTTTTTTCCCCCTTTAAGTGCATGGAGATGTATGTGACTGTGATTCCTTTTCGGGTATTTCGGCTTGTTTTGTGCCTTAAGAAATATGAAATAATCCCCTAAGGATATAACCGCTCGGCTAAGTCAGGTAGCTTTACTTACCAACTAATTTGTCAAGGTTTTACGGAAGAGCATCATTGGTCAGAGTTCCCTCGAAGAGGAAGTTAGCATTAAATTCAATCAAGGTTAACAAAATGAATATGAGGCCTCCTACTATATAACCATACATGTTCCCTAAGACCATGATCTAAACAAAAATTTTCAAATAACTTGCTTAATCAAGCTAAACATAAAAAGAAATTTTAAAAAAATAAAAGGAAACTATCAAAGAAATTACTTAATCAACTCAAGACAGCAGTCAAATGAAGCGAGGTTTCTAGGGTTCTGGTATTTAGGGATCAACACATTTAAGATTCAATCAAACGCCATGTAGCGGACCAATTCGAATTTCGATAATTAACAGAACGCAGGAAACGGGATTGGGGGCGGAGTCGGACCTTGATGATGGCGTGAGGGTTGAAGGAGACGGAATCGATGCAGGGGAGGAGCTTGTGGAGGACGAAGGGGCGGACGTAGATGACGGCGTTGGCGACGACGACGGCGGCCGTCACCGGCGGCGGATTCCGGTCTGATCGCCAGTACTCCACGATCGCGCGCATTGCCGCCAGCGGCAGTATACTCCGCCTCCAATTCCATCCCCTCTCTTCTCCTCCATTCTCGCTGCTCATCTCTCTCTCTCTCTGAGTTTTTTTTAGGGTTTTTTTCCCGCGCTTTCTCTCTCCTCTCTCTCGATTTCTCACCTCCTCCACGCTTTGGCTTGTTTGGCAAGAAAAAGGCGGGGGGACGAGGTCTTTGCGAAGAGTCCTAACGGGTTTTGGGCCCCAATCGGGTACAAACCCGGCCCGTATTTAACATGGCGGTGCCTTCATACCATGCATGGCCCTTTGCCCAAAACTAAAATATATCCGATAAAAATTATAAGCTAATGATTCCAGATTTATTGATTAGTATAAAAAAAAATACTAAGCAAATGAGCTTCTAGCTTCGTACATTCGATACACCCAACACTGTACAGTCCGGTTTTATTGACTACTAAGTATTGTGTTCTTCATGTTTTCAGTTTCCATCATCAGTATAAAAACTAGGATTAATTGCAAACTGAACCCCTTAGTATCACCCAATTGTAGGGAGACCCCATGTAGTTTTTACTTTTTGCAAGTAGAGTCCCTGTAGTATTGACCTGAGCGCGATACACTAGAGAACTTTTTCGACTCTTTTAAAAGTAATGAGAAAAAAGAAAAAGAAAAGATAGCAATTGGATTACTATCCACACCAACAAAACTATAAGAGCCCTATCCGCATCAACATTTTTAATAATTTTAAAAGTTAAAAAAACATTTAGGGATCTATACGCAACAAACAGAACTACAAAGGGTCCATTCCCAGCAAATAGAAGTACAAGAGGTCTCTTGATCTCTCTGTAATTTGGTGATACTACAAAAGATCTGTTTGCAATTAACCCTTGAAAACTAATACAAGATACCAAAAGAGTACCTAAGCAGTAAAATCTAATGAGTTTCCATAGAAAATAAAACTTCATGTAGAGTTACAACACATACAGAAGTGATAACACACGCAAGTCATCATAAAAAACTAATTCAGTATTACAATTCAACAGAATTCTACTCGAGACAAACGTAACAAGGGGAGTCAATTTTCCCCTCTCGTTAAACCTCTCACAAAAGAAGTTATTACCTGAAGAAACGAGAAAAAATAACTCAACATAAACACATAATTAACGCAAGTATTGCCACCTTTGGCTTCAACTGCCCTCTCATATTTTCTTCACTACAAATTTTCCTTTCTAAACTTCCGAATTTTCTACCGCCTGATCTTTGAAGGCTGTACATCTGTTCAAAACTGCAAGCAAGGTCTCATTCATTGTCTGTATGTTTCTCTCTCAGGTAGAAGCTAACTGATTTATAGTCCAAAGAAACCGAGCTCGCTCGCTCTTTCCTTCTCAAAGGTCTCAAAATACTGGTATATGATGGTGACGGCGAGAAGGATTCCTGTGCCTGAACCAATTGCTCCCATGAAATCAGCTAGAACTGTTAGAGCACCGATGCACATGCCTCCGAAGGCAGCGGCTGTTGGAATGTAACGGTTCAATTCCTTTTGGAGGTTGGATTCTCGATGACCTGGCATCACCATTTGTTGCTCCTAAAATAGAAAAAAAGGAAAGAAAATTTACAGATATGTTTCCGCAAAATATGGTTAGAAATTGTTTCTTACAATGTTAGTGAAAATGACATGGTTTAGACCTTTCATTAGAAGGCGTTACCTAGTGAGTTAAACCTTGTGCTTGTTTTGGCCTTGGCCCTCAATTACCTATCAGTTATTCATAAAAATTTCCAAACCACCGCAACCAATTTCTCTCGCATTCAATTAGCACTGCTTCAAGGTTGAATGGATCTACACAGGTTCTGTTCTTGCTCTCCATCTCAACATTATGATGTCAACTAAACTATCCTTCGTCTTGTTTTTCAGAAAGCAACTTCCATAATTTAACTGCGCAAACTACTCCACATTTGCCTATTTTTATATTCCTGTCTTTAATGTCTTTAATCTCACCAGAATCATTTGTTTTTTCCCTTATTTACATATCATTTTTATATATTTGACTAAATAATAGCATAACGAGGCTCTCTTTTATTCAAAAGGCCAGATAGATACAGATACAAACCAGGCACGCATATTCATATTAGTCTAAAATGCTATAATGTATTTAAAAGCTATGACATTTTTTTAAAAAAAATTCAAGAATGTGATAGCAATAATAGGTTATATTTTTAGAAATAATTTATATAGCTGCATACATGTATTGATATTTTTTGTGCACCACATACAAGTTAACCAAAATGGCTGATGTGATGCTTCTACACGATTTGCATATAATGGACAATGACTTTGCTAGAGAGCACTTGCCCTTTGCCAAGCACGACACAAGCACTTTGCCAAGAGAAAAGGGTCAGGGCTTGCATGTTGGTGAAAAATAGAGCTTATCCCATTCAGCGTGTCTGATAACATGCCCCATGAGTCATGAATCAATTTAGTTCCTTTATTTACCCTCAAAGACTTAAAACATAATTTGGGATAAGATGATGCAGGACGAACTTATATGTACCTTTAGCTGCTTAGCCACATCTTTTGCAGATGATCCCGACACCTCTATCCATGTCTTTGAGAAAAGTGCACAAGCGGACAACATAAAGACTATATAAAAGAGTGCATGGAATGGATTTGCGGCCATATCTGCCAAGCTACATATTGCCAAAAGAAGGTATTGGAATGAGCGAATATGAATCTTAGAAGAACTTAACTAAAAGTTGAATTATGAACTTCAGAATTTAAATATACTGAAAAAGAAATAGATGTTAAAATTACCTTGAGGGAGCTGTAATGTAGTAAGCAAGACCGCCAACAGGAATGAATTGACCACCAGAATATTCAGATTCCTTCCACTTACCGAGAAGATTCACAAAGAAATTTCCACTGAACCTCCTGTACAGTAGCTGTATAAGATGAAACAGTATTAGGTTTCTCGAGGGAAAAGGATTATGATATTATCTGTCATATGTAGCTATATCTGTCTTACCTGGGAAATGAAATATAGATTGGAAACAAGTGCAGACTGTAAGATGATGGGCATGTTAGAGGTGTAAAATAGCTTGATCGGATAGGAGCCCTGCTGTCCACGAGCATTCTTCGATCTAACTGGAAGAACAACCCGGAACCCTTGGAAGTAAATGACAATGAGAAAAACCAAGACTGTAGCAAGCAGATTCGTCACATTTGGAAGATTCTGACGGTAAAAGGCTTCACGGAGAGCTCTGACTTTGTCCGTTCGAGTTATCAATAAGTGGAACAAGGCAATGACAGCACCTTCAAATTCAGCACCTCGGCCACTGTTAATAGTAGTAGGGCTAAATGCCTTCCAGATGATGTTTTCACTGCACAGGAGTAAAAAAGTTGAACTTTCAGTTTTTATTCCCCTTTATATTCATGGGCCAAGAAAGAATGCATAAACCCATGAGCTTACCAGATGTTGGTGGCGATGAAGAGAGAAATGCCAGAACCAAGTCCATATCCTTTCTGCAATAACTCATCTAAGCAAATGACGATGATACCCGCAAAGCAAAGTTGAAGAATTATAAGAATAGCATTGCCAGTACCAAGTTGGCTAACACTGCCATACATCCCGGATAGAACATAAGCAACTGCCTCCCCAATAGCAATAAGGATACCCAGCAACTTCTGTGCACCATTTCTGTAAACAGAATGTTAACATTATAAGCCCAATAAACACATAAATTTTAACAATAATATTCTTCCATTTGCAAATGAAAAGGCATGACATTTAAAAACACAAGAGTTCATCGTAACCTATGGCTGATATAAAAAGATTCAACAATGTAGATAATTTACGAGTGCCTATTTGTGAATCCTGCAGATTGGGTGGCGATATTCACTTATTATAAGATCAAATATTGATTTGATTATTGATGTAAAGGCAGAAGTTTCCTGCAATCTGGACAATCAACTGGTATTCATACTCAAGGAGAAGTTCAGAAATGTCTTGAGCATTGTGCACAGGAAAGATATGAGATATATATTTTGAAATGGAGCTCTTTGGAAAATTGGGACAGATTCAGAAACCGTAGTTTCCTACACCATATGCATAAATAGATAATGTTAGGCAAAATTGTAAAACAAACAAAATACATCAATATACCCATTTTTACTAGACATGTTATGGCTTTGTTTAGAGTATTCAAACTATTTAGATGTCGAATAATTGCCACCAGAGGCTGAATTAACAAAAATAACAGCTGAGGCGGGTAATGGAAGCTTAATCTTCAAGCTTAAACAACAAGGATTCGTTCAAGACATCTTCATTTTTTAGTTTTAAAACAACTTTTCAAATTCCCAAATAGATGGGCATTGAACATATTCAGTTTCATTTGCATTAGTTTGCAGTTATATTTTTGCAATTCATAAGCTGCCTGAGGAGGGTGAAGAAGAGCTGATAAGACTAAACGACAGCATGAGACAAAGCGAAGTTAAGCAGGTATGTATTCAGAAAGGAGGTTTTTTTTAAAAAAAAAAATCTTCCTTTCTTTTACTAAAAGAAGGCCGGAAGATGATATACAGAATTTTAACCAAGTCTCGTTAGATATCATAGGACAAGCTCTCTATGATTCATTAGATAAGGAATTATGTGATCAGAATTGTTGTATGGATCAAACCCATCAACACGACAGTGATTAGTGGATATAACAGAACTAGGATAGAACATCAGAAATCGATTAACCATGAACGATGAAGAATAGCTTATATCGACGATCAATTTATCCTATCAGACCAGTATTTAATGAACTTGAATCGTCTCAAATAAAAAGAACATCTCTTATACACGTTGAGGGGTTAGGAAGGTCATAAAGCAACAGTTATCCTATAGGTTGATATTCAAGTTCCAAGTCACTTTCAAGGATTCAGATTCCTTCTAGCACCCCTTACCCTATAGACAATGAGACTCTAAAAGCCATGCAATCCCCATGCATGTAACAACCAACACTCCACCCCTCTCAAAAGGGAAAATTCATATTACATGATAGTATTGCAGCTTAACCCAGTGCACAATTCATCCTAACCAACTCATGATTTATGTTTTCAGAAGAAAAAAATCCGCGTGCATTTTATCCCCAAACATGCCTTGCACATATATAGAATACAGTTCAATCAAGCCAATTAAAGTAAAAATGTACAAGAACAGAAATGTTGTTAGATACCATATTTGACTAACAAACATTATTGCCAATCATGATGGTTAAAAAGTGAAAGAAAAAATATTATTAGAAATAGATTTAAGAATACTAGTGCTAATCATAAAAACAATTTTTTGCCATCATTTCAAATAAATAAATAAATAAATAACAGCTGTGAGAACAACAAATAGTATATATAATTTACATATAGAAGCAAAATACATGAATATTAATCCTGCTCATCAGGCATCCCAATTTTGCATTAGCTAAACAGTTGACCAACATCATCAACATAATATGAACAAGATGTACGAAAACACATTACGCACATATTATCGCAAATAACAAAATTGATACAACAACAAAGTATGAGCATTTAATAGAGAACATATTTCAAAATGAACTTGTCGAATACACACCAACCAATAGAACAAAGGCTCGGCACAAATTATCATAGAGAACCCAAGTTCCATAATACGGTAACTCGGTAAGCATCTATTATTAGCATGAAAATAACAAATTGTCCCAAAAAAAAAAAAGCCTTCCTAACTTGCCAAACAATTTTACCGCTATGCACATAAAACATACCATTAACCAAAACACAAATTCAAGAATGCAGCACTTACAGCAAAGCGCGATCCTCCCTCACACTATTATCAACCTCAATGATTTTTGACCCGGCCAAGAGCTGCATCACCAACCCCGACGTCACAATCGGGGTTATACCCAGCTCCATCACAGTTCCTCGGTTCGAGGCAAGAATGACCCTCATCCAGTAAAAGGGATCAGCGCCCGTGGTCGAGTGAATGCCATACAAAGGAAGCTGACTGCACACCAAGAAAATGAACAGAGAGATCACGGTATAAATAACCTTCTCTCTGAAAGGGATTCTCCTGTCAGCGGACTCAACTTCGGGGAGAATAGCAAGGAAAGGTCTGACCAGGTGCAAAACCCTAAATCCTCCCGCCATTTCCTGCACCCTAAGTAAAAAAATAAACTCGTTTTTTTATCAAACTGAGGGAACCAGATCTAGATCCAAATTAGTCGAGAGATCAATGGTTACAATCGAAAAACCTATCAATCTGATCTAGCAGAAATCAAGAATATCATTTTCAATAGATCGGCATAATCGGATAAAGAAAATGTCCAAATTATCAACAAAGTCTTCAACAAAAAAATAAAATAAAATAAAAAAAGCAAATTTTGCGAATTTTATCTGTATAGAACTGATGGTAGATTCATTACTTGGGAAAAATTACAGAAAATTGGGATAAATCGGACGGACCTAGTGGATCCGATGCAGAGATCGGCGAAGAACAGTAACCGATCGCTCTCAGAATCTAAAATGAGAGCAAACACGGAGGAGGAGGAAGAGAGGTTTTGAGATCTACACGACTTTTAAAGCAAATAAAAGTGAGATACCAGTTTGTTACGGTGCCGCCACGACGCAAAGTCCAATGAGAACTCGCCAAGTCATCGTGGGTCGGGTCTGGAAACGGGTTGGACTTTTTGAGGGTGCGACATGGTACCCGTTTGCGACCCGATAAGGACTTGTAGATGTGCAAATTATTAGAATCCAACTTTATAGATGTGCAAATTTATTTTCACGTGTTTCTATAAATTTTTATAAAAATATTTACGGTAATCTCAAATAGCGGTGTTTTCTTATTTTTAACTATTTCTTAGTTTGGTCCAATATATGACAACAGAGAATCCAACTTTATAGAAAAGAGTGATTTCATATTCTTTAGTTTGGTTTCATATGGAAAAATTTAACCGCAACCCGGCATGTGAAGTTATCATTCACTAGCGGATAAATGAAAATTATCATTCAACCTTCTGAAGAGTGATTTTCTATTCTCTAGTTTGGCTTGGTATGAAAAATTTAACCACAACATCGCATGTGAAGCTATCATTCACTGGTGGGCAAATGAAAGTTATCATTCACCAGCGGACAAATGAAAAAAAAAGTGAGGAAAGGGAAATTAGGTTAAGGGAATTAAAAAATATTTACAAGTACAAGGTGTCATATTTCCATGTAATTTTAGCCCAAGGGCCTGTTTGGTTGGCCAAAATTGCAAAGAAAACATCAAGAAAAAACTGACAATGGCCAATTTAGCCATTTTCCAGTATTTGCTTAAGTTTGGCTTGGGAAAAAAAAAAAAAAAAGGAAAGAGGAGAAAAATATCTAGGCCACGTCACATCTCAGGAAACTATGTTTCCTCCCCAAAACAGCCGATTTCAGCGGAAAGAAGTGTAAAAAATAAAAACTTCGATGAAGAGTTGATCGAAATAAAGCACCTATTATACTATTTTTAGCTTTTATACACTCTCACAGATGTGAGCATTCCGTGACTTGACACGAGCTAAAATGTTAGTAATAACATGAAAGCAACATGCTTAAAACTTCGATGATGGAAGGATATAATAATAATTTAGTATGCAGTTCGAGTATAGGTGCCGTTTGGCAAACTGGTTAAGTGAAGGGTTAAGGAGACTTAACCTCTTCTTAACTAGCTGAACATAAAAAATCTATAAAATGGTTAAAGTGAGTTAACCCTTCATAAGTTGCCAAAAGCCAAAAAAATGCATAAGGGTTAAGCTAACCTTTCTAGAGGGATTAAAATGAGAAGAGAACTTAAATGTCTTGGAGCTGACAAGAGTCAGCGAAGAGGAAGATCAAAACACCATATCCAAGCAACTGGAGCTCTCGCCTAAGCTGCGCTATCTTGGCCTCACTTGATGCAATACAAGAATGAATGTTGCTCAGGGATGCTGATTTCTCGACAAGTGCGGTCTTAATCTGCTCTACCCAGTCTAGCT
This sequence comes from Asparagus racemosus, assembly GCA_037177215.1. Classification (NCBI taxonomy): domain Eukaryota; kingdom Viridiplantae; phylum Streptophyta; class Magnoliopsida; order Asparagales; family Asparagaceae; genus Asparagus; species Asparagus racemosus. The sequence continues at coordinate 21,283 of JBAKGM010000202.1, read as the reverse complement.
ATATTTGAACCTCGAGTCTAGTAAAAATGCCAACATCACGCCTTGCTTCTAGACGAGATCCACTCGATCAGCTATATACGAAGAAACACCTGTTGTCTTTAACTCCTGTAACTTCTGAAGCTTGAGTTCCAGATGATCAAGATTATCAGCAATTGCCTTAGCTAACTCTAGGTAACCAGCATCCCTTATTAAAGTCATTTTAGGGCAAAGAACTAGCTCGAATTGATAGAGAGAAAGCCCACTGTGGAGAATTTTCTCGATCATCATGCTGATGAAAGAAAAGAACGAGCGGACTTCCATACAGATGACAATTCAAGTTGGGTCATCTTTTGACATCAACGGCCTCAATAGATCATGGAGCTGAGATGTAAGACCTGCAAAAAGAAAAAGGAGCATTTCAAAATCCTAAGTCAAAGGCTGGCGTAAACATCTTTAGCTAGGTAATCCATACCTGCTTCCATCGGTATAGCTTCGTGGTCTAGCAGGGCCATGGGGGGAGTAACCGTCGTCGATGCACCAACTGTTGCAGTCAATCTCACGACGTGTTCATCTGGCATGACGGCTGCCATGGTAGCCAATTCTAGAGGAGCAGCAGAATGAGGAGCTCCTGCCAGCAGTAAATGAATTCCTCAGATTCATCGAATTACAGTTGTACTAGTCAAAATGGCTAGTCCTATGATTAATGGGAGGGAGAATTCATACCTTTAGAGGAACAAGTCTCGGTATTCTTGGGAATTATTGACTCAGGTGATATGTCACCAGGAAGATGGTCATCTTAGGGAGAGCCATATATTAGGTCGTCCATGGGGGTGTCCACAAGCAGGCCATCTTCATCAAAGTCCTCTATCAAAAAATCTGATATAAGAGGGCATAAGTGAAAGAAGTAGAATCAAATACCCGCGATCGGCCATAACGACTTACCTCCTACAGTAGAGTCAGCCTCCCTAATCTCAGTTTGCACGTTTGCTTCTTGCAATTTCTCTAAAAGAGCAAGAAGCATAGAGATAATTAGAGGAGGCACGAATTCCAAGTCGTTCAATTCTCATATTTGCCATCTAAATGGGGTATTACCAATGAAAGATGTACCTGGATTGGCTGAATTAGGTCCTACATTAGTAGTTTCAGACCCGTTTGTCATATACCCATGCACCTGTTGAGTGGAACAAGACTGGCAAAATCATGATGGCGGTTAAGCGTTACCTCCATCGCTGATAGGGTCGTCACCAGTCAAGTCTACATCAAAAGCTCGAGAACTCGCACGAGACTTGTTGGCTAACTTCTTTCACTTAACGGCCTGAGTCCCAGCTCGAGTTTTCCCCCTGTAAGAGGGGCAATGCTTCTCCTCCTCCTCGGCTGACACTCTTGAGAATTCAAATTGCTATCAGACCCTAAGCAGGAATTCAAACCAGGGCCAAATCGGGTGCTAAAACGGCGCCAAATCAGCCCGTTAGTTGACTCCTCCTCTCTCCCACACATCTGGAGGAACCCCAGAGATTTATTCAGCAGGATTATCACCCATGAATGTCACCTTACATCCAGTCCAATTTATTCAAGTCTCATGGATACTCCGACGAAGTGTACAAGTATAAACTACCTCCTATTTCGTCGAGAAATTCCTGGAGAGTCATTTCATGAAATATTCTTAAGGATAACTCAACGACCCTCAATGGATCACAGGGAGTACGCAAGCACGAACTGGCTTTCCTAGCCTCAGAAGCTCGAAAAGCTTAAATTGTGATGACGCCGGTCAACGCATCGTAAATAGAGAATTTGCCGATTAACGGAGGAGTCTCAAAAAGTTTGATGGTCAGTTATACAACAACTCACTGACACGAGTTAAAGCAAAAGAACTCAGTTACCAGCTTCAGTTCAAGATTTTGACAGCGGTCAGACAATGAATGCAGTACCGTGACACTTTTAGCCATCCTACAAAGCACTGGATAATCTGGAAGGATTGGAGAGATCAAGCTCCGAAGCCATTTTTAGGTCCCGTTACACCTATTGAAGGTTGAGGCCTATCATGTCCAAAGTATTTCAGGCTCTTCTATAAAAGAACGACACTGAAACACTTTGAAGGGGGTATCTATAGGGGTTAAAAATTATCTAAAAGCCCCCGAATATGACTCGTGACAATGAGTTGACGATCGGTGAGCCATCTGACAATTTAGCGGCGATCCAATGGCAAACAGTTGACGATGTGGGTGTTTGCGTCGAAAGTGGATTTCTTTGTAGATTCCATTACAAAACACTTTGATAATGAAAACAAATGAGAATTACACGTGTAACTCTTAATTACAAAGAGATTGACACTCTCTACAAACTCGAACAGAAGTTACTACGTAGTATGCTCCTGCTTTTGTGGGTTGTTTGCTTGTGCCGGGGACGCGTCGTCCGTGGACCACCAAGCAATGATCACTGAACTAACAGGTTGAATTTATGTCTCACAAAGGGGACAGAAACTTAAGCAAATATCTTAGCAAAATATTAAAGATTTAAGGGAGCAATATCTAAAAGGCCCTAAAATTGACTAATATGAATTATTGATTAAAGAAAAATATTGCGTATTAGTCATAAAATTTCTAGTTTTTTAACTTCTTAATTTGATATCTACAATTTCCATTTAAATTTATCATATCCTAAAATGTACAAATAGTAAACATCTTATAATCGTTGTTATTTCTCAAGATCTGGAGCTAAAAATGTTCATTTGAAAAAAAATGTATATCTATAGTAATTGGGGTAGCCGAAAGCATGAAACTGGCAAAATTTTGGATAAGTATTTCATTGTACCACGGCGGTCAACTTTGAGAACGTCATGTTGACCGAAACTAAGCAATTTTAGTCAAGCACAACGTAAATTGGGATCAAAATTTAAAGTAAAAGTCTACTTTCAAAAATATGTCGCAAATACAACATTGTCTGAAATCCTCAACCTATCATTATTTGCTAATTACTTAGTTTTTAAGTATTTGATAACAGTTAGCAAGAGTATGTATATATATTATGTTCTCTATCTCTTGTGAGTAAACGCAGGCATAAGTTTAAGACTTGACATTTTCTTCAAAACATTACCAAATGAAAGAAAGAGAAGAAATTAAAAGGATTGAGCACTAACCTACATAGTTATACACATATGCAAGGGAGAATATATATATCCACTCATAGTTACGGAGCTTGTCAATTTCACAGAAGCTCAAGCCTCTGTGAGAGCCTCAAAGACAAAAACACAATTTTTTTTATAGGCAACGGATAAAATATCCAGTGAAGACAGTCTATGACATTTAATATGTATAAAATAGATGATAACTATTGAATCCATGCACGGATCTCTAAATTTAATAATTAAAGAAATAACATTCATTTGATACACGATTAATATCAAGAAGATGACCATTTGATATTTTCTCATGTGCAACAACGCAACCACCAAATTCTTCGACACACCCAATTCAAAGAAATGTTTGATTGGTCTTTCGGAGATGCTTTTGGAGTACAGTGTTAAGATATGTGGGGCCTATCCAAATAGGGCCCAATATTTGTTTCGCTCACGAATACGAAGGATTGGTCGGTCTTGTAACCAGTTCCATGAAGAAATTGGGCTGAGCTTCGTGGGCCTAAGTTGTCTTTTACATTCGGAAGGTTACATACATTTGAAATTGGGAGAAAAAGCAAGGCATCAATTTTGTATGAAGGGTCATCGTCAACTCATTGTCGTTTCATGCCATACGAGTGGACAACTATTTGCAAGTAAGTTATATATGCACGTCTAATGCAGCAAAAAAAAAAAACCTTAAGCATAGTTGTAAGTTCTCATGCTACCATTACCAGTTTAAGCAACTGACGAAATTTCATTTGAATTAGTCCACCACCAGTAAATGGTACGGGAACACGGAAAAAAGTCATTATTTGATATTAAGAAAACATCCAAGGTGGGATATTGGCGGTGACTAAATTCTTTTCATGCAAAAAATATTGTGCGATTCTGCTTTTAATCATTTTCATTACTTTTAATAGAAAAGGTAATGAATTTGCATTAAGATATAGAATATAACATTTAATAAAGTAATGCAAATCTACTACATTTGAAATGTGTTGTAGAGTTGCCATCAAATAAAGTTAGTTAGCTACCACAAAGAAAGGCACAAAGAAAGCTATGAGGTGACTGGGACTCAAAGAATGTGGTTTTTATCTAACGAGCTTTGATTTCAAAAGGTCTGAATTGACGAAACATCAAGTTCTTGTATGATTTTTATGAAGTTTGATTTCTTGATATGCTTTTATCGGCTGCTATATAATTCTGTTAGATGATTCTGATAAATGTTGTTTCTTTGCTTATTGCTATACGATAGAAGTATAAAAAAGGCTTATGACTTTCTGTTGCTAGATGCTTCTGATAATGTTGTTCGTTTGCTTACTGCTGTATGATAGAAGTATAAAAAATAGCTTCTGACTTTCTGTTAATGAATACATTTCGCTTCATGAATCTAAGCTCACTCTATTTAATTCGGGTTTGATACTTTTTTTGTTTGATAGTTTTTTTTATATAAATTTAATTACAAATAGTTGTTTATCCAAATCTACTCAATGGCATGTGACACATTCAGGGGATACTTCAATAATACTAAAACGTTTTTTGGAAAGTATTAGATTGTAAGATTATAACTTAACTATCGTCACAAAATCAGAGTTTTAATGCTGTGTAACAAATCTTAAGGTAGTATCAAAGTAAATTTTGAGCTCTACATTTACGAGTAGGCACATCTTAATAGTCATAGTATATTGATCAGTTAACGAACTCTTATGTTAAATGCTCGTCAAGCAAACATGTGATGACCATAAAAGTCTCAGTGTGTGTTTGGCAACTCCCCACTAAATCAGTTGAGGTCTTAACCGGATTAGAACTGAATCAAGGTGAAGGTGATATAAAGATAACTACTTAAGGTCTTTTTTAAAAAAATTTCTAAATTTTATAGAAAGGCTTTTTTTAGCGAAATAGAACAGGTCCAATATTATATAAGTTTTTACCAGATACAATTTAATCTCTTATTCAAATTAGTGTCCTTATCCAAGTTAGTGGGTGAGTTGCCAAACGGACCCTCAGAGTCAGAGTGCAATACCTCAATTCGTACCAAAGATTAAGGTACAGTCTTGACTGGTCTCGACTCTCATTGGGCTTGGATGTGTTTTAACTTAATTCATGATGTCGTCATAAAATGTAGATGCGATTTTATAACACCTTTTTTATGCTATCAATTTTCACATACTAATAAAAATGTTAGCATGCAATTCTAACCCTGACACTATAGTTCAAGTTTTCGGAGAACATGTTGGAATAGAAGCCTCAACAAAGAATGGGTGAGAAGAGAGATTTTATAGAAAATCCTCAAAATTTAAAACAAATTTCAAATTAATGCTTTTGCAAGAAGCAAGTAACAACACTAAGGAGACGAAATCATGGGCCAATAAATTTGTTTTTCACCCCAATGATCAAGAAACAAACTCCATCAATTCCCATCTAAAGATCCCTCTTTAGCTTCTTCTTGGAGTTGTGCATGTAAACTGTGAAGCTCATGGGCCTGCTCGTGTGCTATCGTTGCTCAATAATGCAGCAGCACTGCAGGAAAACGATTTGCCTGGAAGGTTCCCTATTTATTGGATCTAAAAATTTAAGTTTATTTTTAAAGAAATTTTCATGGTTTTTATCATTTTCAACTTCAATTGTTTTTCTTAAAATTCGTTTCACATTTGGAAATAACTACACTCTCTTGTAAAGTTTTGTTTTGTTTTGTTTTGTTTGTGTTATACTATCTAGTTAAGAGAATTATCCATTTGGAGTCCGAATCATAGCATAACCGCTCACACCTCAGAGTGTGTTTGGTTAGAGAGCGTAGGAGCTACAAATGTAATTGCAACATCATAGGTGTGTGTGGATTGATGTAGTTGGAGAACTGTGTTGTTCCAAAGACATCTATGAGTGTTTGGTTGTAGGTAATTGTAATACCAAAATACTGTTGCGATACCATAACATGTAAAAAATGAGGGTTTTGCATCCGCGTTCAAATTTTAGAGTTTTACAACTACATATGGGCGCAACAACTTGAGTGTGGTGTAATTTACACAGGCGATCCTAATATTCATGTATCTACGTGGATATCCCTGAAGTTATTGGTTGTAATAACATGAATAATCCCGAGAGTTGTTTTTAATCTACGCTTTAAGGCCACCTATATAATTACATTAGTAATCTCAGGTTTATTTGTATAGATTTGCAAACTCCAAGATTCCCTTATAATAACACCATGTATCTGAGTACCAAAATGTAATTAATTCTAAAAAAAATGCTCCTATTGTGTGGCGGTGCTGATAGGATTAATCGTAGTGTCATTAAAAACAAAAAATCATGCCTTCACACCTTAAAATCCGAAAAAACCACTCTTCGACTTTCAAGAATGTCCTCACAGCCAAAATTTCCAAACAAATGCCCTTACTCTTAAAAAAACAATGCCCTTACAAAATAAATAAATAAATAATTAATTAATTAATTAAAAATCCAAAAATCTAAAAACATGCTATCATAATTGATATAAACCCACATTAATATTATAGGGTTTGGATCCTCTAAATTACCCAAAAAAAGAAAAGAAAAGAATGGAAAAGGGGGAAACAATTGCTTTTAGTCATATCAGTGGTTTGTTTAATGGATGATTGCGATTCATTCTAGTTTTAGCACTAACCATATCCTGCATGAATTGCGTTCTTAATTTACACTCAAAGACAAATCATATCATCCACTATAATTAAATATTGATTTCTCTGCTACTTTTTGAGGGGGGGGGGGGGGAGGAGAATGCATGAATCGCGTTCTTCAACACTAAGTCCTGAGTAATTTGAATGTATTTGGTAAGAATCAACAAGTTTTAGAGTACTTATATTTTGTAACTTCATTACCAAACAAATGCATATGTTTATCACTAACCTTCACCAAAAAGCATAGGCAAATGAAGAAAAGAAGGTAAAAAAAAAAAAGGATTGAGCCACGAACTACTTATTTGTACATACTCAAGGGAGGCCATAAAAATTCCCTCATAGTATCTTCTGGCAAACAAAACCAAGGAAAAAGAAAACGTAAAAAAAGGGGAAAAAAAAGGTTCACAGAAGTCCTAGACTCTGTGAAAGCCTCAAAGACAAAAAACACAAATAAATAGCCAACAAGCCAGCACCCAAAACCCTATCCAACTTCATCTCTTTCCTCGGCAAAACAACAAGGGCCCACAAAAGCCCACCAATCATAAACCCCACAATCTCAAACATTGCCGGGCCTACAGGAATCACAAACGGGTCCGGGTGCACAGCCCAAGCCGCAACCACAAGTGCCAGCCCAAGCCCAGCTAAAGTGTTAAATATCGGCCCAGCGTAACACCCACTTATAGCAATCTGGGCTCCATCTCGGCCCCCATTCATCGCCATCGCCACGTTGGCGATCATATCCCCGACGGAATTCCCCCACGCGAGAATCGTCAACCCCAAAATCGCAGGATTGATACCAAAAATGTAGCCTAATGAAACTAACAAACCCACTAATTCTTCAGCTATGATGTAAGTCCAAAGCACGCTCATTAGAAACCCACCCGCGAGCCAGGGGAACAAGAAGTTTTTAGGCGGGCTGGATTTAATTGTCGTGTTAATCGCAATTAAGCCCAGCACTAATCCAAGCAACGCGGCATAAAGATAAATCGTTAACCCTTCTTTAGTGGCCACTCCTCTTTTTGAATTCCAGAGTGTTGCGAGGAAAATCGGAGATAACGCCGCAGCGGCGATGGCGTAAAACCTCGACCAACGGTCTTCTGACACGTCGGGGATCGTCAGCCGACGTGGCAAGTACAACGGCAGATCAACAATGTACAGGCACCAGTTGATGTAGTAGAGTGCGCATTCTTTTGTTCGGGCGGCGCTTGATGTTCCTGGTTCTTGTTCCGGCTCTGGCTCGGGCTCTGGTGACGATGAAGATTCCTTGTCGACGGACACGGGATCGTTGAGCTCTTCGTCGTCGATCAAAATCGGCGCGACGAGCTCTTCTTCGTGTTTTTCTCGACAGAAATGCGTAGCGGAGACGATGGACACGTACACGAAGTACAGCGAAGTGAAGCACAGAGCGCCGTAGACGTTGACCTTGCCAACGACGAGAATCGCCAGAAGAGAAGAGAGGACGACGATGAAGAAGCAGACGTCGCGAACAAAGCTCGATCGGTCAACACGGACGGCGGGAGAAGAAGAGGCAGACGAAGATAAGCAGACGGCGACGTTGATTACGCCGACGACGACGCAGGAGACGAAGAAGGCGCCTCCGAGGACGCTGCTGAGGCCGACCTCAGCAGCACCGGAGCGGAACGAGACAATGCAGGCGAAGACATCGGGGGAGCCGTTGCCGAGGGAGAGGAGGGTGACGCCGGCGATGGTGGGGGAGAGGTTGAGGAGGCGGGAGAGGTTTTCGACGGAGGAGCAGAAGTAGCGGGAGGCGGTGTCGGCGAGGAGGTAGAAGAGGGTGAGAAGGGAGAGGAGGAGGAGGGAGTAGGAGAGGGAGGGGAGGTGAGGGAGAGTGCAGTAGAAGAGGTGGAGGTAGTTGATGTAGCCTTGGGAGATGCAAGGCGAGTGGGATTCGAGGTAGAGGCATTTGGATTTCGGGTCGGGTAGGGTTTGGAGGGGAGAACAAGATGATAAGGGTTTGGAGGGGATCAGATGGGCTTTTGTCGGGCTCGATGGGCTTTGAAGGGGGGTGGTCGGTGTGCGGACTTGGGAGGTGAAGAAGAAGCAGAGGAGGAGGAGGAGGGTTGTGTTGATGAAGGACTTGAGGTTTTTTGATAGTGAAAGAGCCATTGTTGGTTCTAATTATTTCAAGGTGCTAATGCTTACATGAGCGTTTGATACAAAGGGGGAGAGAGAGAGAGGGGAGGGAGGGAGGTATAGTTTGTGGGATAATGGGGGCTTAGGATGCTTGTGAGTGTTTGTGGGGGTTATTGGTTGTAGGATTTGGGTACAAGGATTGCGTGGAAAAGAATATATAAGTTTATTGTGTGGTTGCATTACGTAGAGTACACAGAACATCTCATACACGGAGGAATCCCTATTTTGATGATGTATTTAAATGGATACGAATGCAAAATGTGAAGAAAAAAAATTATGTAGAATACAAAATATGAAAAAAAAATTATGTATGAAAATTACTGTTTGCTCTATCAAGGGAAAATGAGTCATATAAGGGCTGCACATCATAATTTTCATCTATCATTTCTGTGGTCGAAAAAAATATCAAATGTACTTAGATCCATGACATTAAATGTGCATCAAAATAATGATAAATTATTAGACTTTGAGATTTGTTTATAATATCAAATAGCTGACACCTTTAGTGCATATTAGGTTTGTATGCACGTGCATAAATACCATAATTAAGTATTTTTGATGTATTTCCTTACTAAAATTTATTCATCGGTTCCATTTTGATAGTTTTCGTTCTCTTATAATTCTAAACTTTAGCATTGTGATTATTTATTTTCTTTGATGTTTGTTTAAATGCGCTACATCGATGTTTGGTATAAAAATCCGGGTCTCAGGTCTGTATTTATCAAATTGTGTATTACAAACCAAGAGCCGCTCTTTACAACAGAAGCGAAGGGAAAGCCATTCTTTTTTTTGTGGGTTCACCGGTAGCGATAGGATGCCTCCCTCGATGCTCGAGTCGAGTTTGCTTCTGTTGGACGATTCGATCGACGTTGCGGTTGAGTTTCAGTACGCAGTAGAAGCTCTGGTGATCGAGTTTGATTGCCCGAGCCGAGCTCGCTTGGATATAGCTACCATGCAAGAGTTTGCAAAGAGCTAGAGAGTCTCCAAATCTGCGAGTTCAGATTGAGACTTTAACCTGCCAAGCCCCCCCCCCATGTGGAGATGGTGGATTATAAATAGGCAAGGAGAGGCATGGCCACTTCCTTGGTTTGTGGGATATGGCCATGCCCAGTTGAGGAGAGCCATACTCCCTGTGGGATGTGACCACTGTGAGGGGAACCATGCCCTTTGTGGGATGTGACCATTATGGGATGTGACGTCTCCCATGCTTCAAGTGGGTGGTCTTGGAAAGTCTGCGGGCGAGCTTGCCTTATGCGGGCGAGCTTCAAGCCTTCAGGCGAGCTTGCAGGCGAGCTTGGTTTAGGTGATCCTTTGGCAGGCGAGCTTCAGGCCTTTCATGTGAGCTTCGGGCCTTCAGGCGAGCTTGGTTTAGGCGAGCTTTAGTCCTTTAGCAGGCGAGCTTCAAGCATGCAGGCGAGCTAGCGACTCTGCAGGCGAGCTTCAAGCATGCAGGCGAGCTAGCGACTCTGCAGGCGAGCTTGGCCTTTGTCGTGTTCTGGCATACAGGCGAACCAAGGGTCTGCAGGAGAGCTTCAGCCCTTTCAGGTGAGCTTCAGGGTCTGTAGGAGAGCTTCAACCCTTTCAGGCGAGCTTCAAGCCTTCAGGCGAGCTTGATTTAGACGAGCTTCAGTCCTTTGGCAGATGAGCTTCAAGCATGCGGGCGAGCTAGCGACTCTGCAAGCGAGCTTGGTTTAGGTGAGCTTCAGTTCTTTAACAGGCGAGCTTCAAGCATGCGAGCTTGGTTTAGCCGAGCTTCAATCCTTTGGCAGGCGAGCTTCAAGCATGCGGGCTAGCTAGCGACTCTGTAGGCGAGCTTGGCCTTTGTCGTGTTCTGGCATGCAGGCGAACCAAGGGTCGGCAGGAGAGCTTCAGCCCTTTCAGGCGAGCTTCAGGGTCTGCAGGAGAGCTTCAGCCCTTTCAGGCGAGCTTCAAGCCTTCAGGCGAGCTTGCGAGCGAGCTTACCTTGCTTCAAGTGGGCGATCTTGGAAAGCCTGTGGGCGAGCTTGCCTTATGCAGGTGAGCTTCAAGCATGCGGGCGAGCTTCAAGCCTTCAGGCGAGCTAGCGACTCTGCAGGCGAGCTTGGTTTAGGTGAGCTTCAGTCCTTTGGCAGGCTAGCTTCGAGCTTGCGGGCGAGCTTACCTTGTGTAGACGAGGTCCAAGCACGCAGGCGAGTTCCAAGTCTTCATGCGAGCTTGCTCTCGAGGCGAGCTAAGCTCCTTTGTAGGCGGGTTTGCTCTAAAGGCGAGCTTCAAAACATGCTATGAAGAATGGGTCGTAACTTTCAAACTTAAGTCGGAATCAGACGAATTATATATAAAAATCGACTATCTCGACGAGATGGAGCCAACCAAACCAACCCAAGGGATGGTTTGCTTCGGTCGTTTTGCCAAATTCCTTCCGGTTTGAGAGATATCGGCACTTTTATCCTTTAGGTGGGCCTGAC
>JBAKGM010000201.1:0-11135 GCA_037177215.1 Asparagus racemosus | reverse complement strand
AAGAAAAATAAAAGTTTTAACATCCGAATCCTCTTTTTATAGTAGTATAGATATAGAAGTATAGATTTCTTGTTAGTTAGGGAATCATAAGGGGAAAAAAAAGAGAAACAGAAAATTAGGAACAGGCTGTTGCGAACTTTTAAAGATGTACTGTATTTAGATTCTATATGGGGGGACACCTAATGTGCAAGTGAAAATATGCTTATTAATTGAGATTCAGAGCTGATTGTTTTTGTTCCTTTACATCCTACTTCCATTCAAGCAAGGGATTAATATGCAGCTCATACGCCATTGTTTTTAGTTTGTTTACCACAACTCTCTCTCATTACGGAAGGTAGATTCATACACCAAAAAAAAGCACAGCTTTAGTAGATATTCACAGTTTTAGTAGATAATTAATAATTTTCTTTAATTTTTTTATAATTATTAGATTGTCTAAATCTAATGCGTGTAGAAAACAAAATTTTACTATTAAATAAATATCACAGTTTTGGTTAATGTTAATATTTTCAGTTTTAATTCCTTGCATTAGGTATTAAAAACCAATTTATCTGTTGTAGGTCAGTGACATTTGATTAGCAACCTACATTATTTATTTGATGTATTGGAAGGCTATTTCTTATCAATATTTGACCGTATTATGAGAGTGATATTTTCAATCTAGGTTGATAAGTTTATTTTATTTGATATGTTTTCCCATGTAATTGAATTTAGGTGAAAGTGCAACTATTTTCTCCGGACTATATTTGCTTTCCTGCCAATTTTTTGTTTCTCATCTATCATCTATTAGAATTTGCTACATGATCAAAACATACATTTTGTAGTTATGAAGATGGTTTTGAGAAGTTTTTGTCACCATTTTTATTTGTTTGATGTTGTCAGTTTGAATATCCACGGCTGAGATAGACAAATATGCAAATGTCTGTGAAATTTGTTATTGTTTTGGAAAAAATGAAAGGGAATTACATGCTAATATGTACACCAGTTTATGGGTTATGATAGATGTTGGCCAAAATATAGCTGATGAAACCAATATGCTTATTCAAAATGTGGTGTGCTTGCCCCTATTTTTAATGCAATTGAGTTTGTCTCTTATGGCGGTATTCTTACCTGTGGTGATATTATACTAATTTCCAATGATGTTTTCTTAATTAACAAACTGAGTAAAAGAAACACACTTAGTTCATAAAGTTCTCTATACCCCCTTTTTTCTTTGGTGAAAAAAAATAGCGAAAATTACTGGAAAAGGATTTGGCCATCATTTTCGCCCCTATTTCTTTGTAATCAAATTCTTAGGATTCCTAGGAATCGGTTGGAAATCGCAAAATTGTGCTTTCCAACTCGGATTCCCCTTCCCATATTTTTAGGAATCGAAACAAACAGGCCCTTAAGTAAAATCTTATACCTAAAAATATTATGTAACTGCTAGACCATAACCAGTCTAATAAGATCAATTATGATAGCCGTAAGAGCTTGAATTTTAGAAAGAAACCAAGCTCGTACCCTCTATTCACATATAACACGACAACCACATACCAAATGAAAACAAATCGCATTCACGCAGCTGATAACGCTCACATTCACTAATCCACACCAAAAAGGGGAACAAAATCATTCAGCGCAACAGTTACTCTGTAGCTTGAATTTTCAAGCAATGCATACCCAAAAACACATGCAGAAACAAAAAAACACGTAAATAACGGGGGAACATAAGGCAACAACCCATGTACATGAACATAAAAGCACACAGTGCGAATCTACGTAGATCTCCTGGGCAAATATGTCATGATAATCATAGTGAGCCTCCAAGTTCTGTGGCAGCTGAGCACACTGCAGGCAGCTTTCAAGGTAGAACGCGAAGAAGAACGAAAAAAGACATTTAATGGAAAGGGGATTGTGTAGAGAGGTAAAGCATGGAAAAACTAAGAATAAAGATTAGCCCAAAAAATACTTGATGCAGAAGTTTGAATATAGAAGAAATGAGCAAGACATGCCGGTAACATACTTAAATCCAGAAAAGAGAGAGCATGATAGAGGACCTCAAAACTCCTTTGATATTCTGAAAGGCATAAATTTTCATATATAACTACCTTAAAATATGCATTTTCACGGTTACAACAAACGAGAAAACAATTTTCCAGTCCACGTTCATATTCAGCTTCTGGTCAGTAACATATCTGCAAAGAAAAGAAGAGACCCACACCACAATAAAAAAAAAAAAAGAAACAGTAAATTTAGAACTGAAAGTGCAATGCAATTCTTCAATGAGCGGACAGGCAGAAATGTTCAGAAACCAAACCGAAAAGGTATTTTCAACATTTACTATGAAGGTAAATCCTTCCCTAACCCTCCCCTTCAGTCATTTTCATGTGTATTAGACCAAAACAAACACTCTTACCTTAAACATTGCAATGAGAGACCAGCTGCGACAAAAACACAGCAGTACAGTATGAGTTGGATAAAGAATGATACCAGAGAGCTATCCGTTATGAGGCAAAACATTAAGTTATTTGAAGAATCGTTTTCATAATCAACTGGTTATTCCAGAGATCACACACATCAATCATCCAATGGAATTCTTCAAACTATATTAAAAGCATCTCTAAAATGCATACAATGATCACTCACATTAATCATCAACACGGAATTCTTCAAACTATATTAAAGCATCTCTAAAATGCACACCAATTACTCAATTTAAAAAAAAAAGAAAATTAGATTTTCTAACAGATCAGCAGAGCAGCCAACAACACTATAAAGCGCTAAGTGAACAGATTCTAGACAAAAAATAGATGACATGAATATGGATCAGATGCAATATCAGGGCAATTGCTTCTCCAAGTAATCAAATTACTTATCGAAATGCCTAGGAAGCATCTTGCAGGATCCACATATACATTTCCAATGATTAAGGCTATGTTAACCAGGTACTTCTAATTTGAAGCCGTACACGTACCGGACACGTATCCCTACCCGTACCCAAACTCCTTGGACACTCCATGCATATATGCATACATTTACTCGGGCATGTACTCAATCATGCAATACATGTTTTAACTTAAGACAGCCGTCATACATTTTTTTAACATATATCCTACAATTCACATCCACTTATTGAAAGTAGTTAGACATAGATCAGGTTCCGAATTATGATTTTGAAGGGTCGTTTGGATGTCTAGTTCAAAATCTAGTAATTTTCCAATTTATAATCCACATATTAAAGAAACATAAAATGCTACAGGAAATTTAACTCTCATTCTTGTTCTCATACATAATACTAATTCCAATATATAATATACGTGTATATAAGTATTTGCATAGTCCGGTCCATGCACCCTACCTTTTACAAATTTGTCGTCCCATACCCGTACCCGTACCGGTATCCGTACCTGTACCCATGCAGCATAGGATTAAAGCAAACCAATCACATTATGGATTACTAAGGTATAGTAGGCCACATACACTATTGACTATGATCACTGTTATCAAGGTTTTAAATGTCGGATGTCGGGCTGATGTCGGAAGGCTAAAATTCATGTCGGATAGCGGAAATCGACGATATGTCGGGGGACATGAAAAAATATCGGATTGTCATATCGGATGGTGTGCGTATGTGTAATATAAATATCATAAATGAAATATAAACATACTTAATAAATTCTATTGTCTAAACATATAAAAAAGTAAATAACTTATGATGCTTAGGGTTGATGTTGCAGGAAAAAGGTGAGAAAAGAGGAGCCCGATGTTGGTGGTTAAGGAGAAAGAAGATTGCCCGATATTGATGTGGAAAGATCAGCTCAGAGAAGAGACCGATGAGATGCCAAAGGAGAGAGAAGAGGAGCGACGAAAATGACTTCGGTCTTTTTTTCCATTTCCCCTAATTGATCAAGTTTTGTCTTTGAAAGCAATGTTAAGACAATCAGGAATTTAAACCCAAACCTGACTAGATAAACATGAGAAAAAAAATTAGCTAATTTTTCAGACTGAAAAACCGGCTAACATAGCCGACATGTTCCCCGATATATCCGCCCAACATATCTGACATGTCCCCCGATATATCCGACATCAACCCTAAAAACGCAATACGCATTAAAAAATTTTATATCGTGTCGGTTGGCGCCTAAATCCGACATGTCGGCCGACATGTCCGATATGGCGACCGACATTTAAAACACTGAATGTTATAGAAAGCGCTAGACGCTAGGACCCAGTGCCAAGTGCCTAGGCGAATTTTTTTAACTGGAGGTGAGGTTTTTTTGAAGTTCACAGTTAGTGGAGGAGTTGTTTGAGTTGATGGAGGATGTCAGAGGAGGATGGAAGACATGAAATAACGACCAACACTAAAGAGATGCAATCTGCTTATGTGGCCTATGCTCCCTGACGCGCTCCAAAGACCTATGTGGCTGCTTACGTACCATTTAGGCCTAGGCGGGCGCCAGGTGGACGCTCAGACCATTTTTTAAAACATTGACTATGATTCAACCTCTTACACCTATAATAGTAAAATCTAGCAAGTTAAAACATATACTGAAATGGGCATCAAGAGATGCTAGCCTAATGCTCCAAGCCTTTATCATGTAGTGTTAACATGGGATTTTTGGCAAGTTTCATATGCAAAATAAAGATAAAAGGAAGCTGATGTAGGCAAACATGTTAGCACAGAGAATGGGAAACATTTGGGATGCTTTTTTAACTTAAGTATATACATAAATTTATCATGCATCCAAGCAAAAAGTGACTGAATTTACATCGCCTAACCATATATCCAAAACATCCTACAACAGAAGTTCCATACCGATATACTGATACAGCACATCATAATTGGGAATGAAATGTCCAAGTTAAATAATATGGTGCAAGTAAAATCCATGGAACACTATCATGAATTTCTAAGATCAGTCAGCAGTAAAAGAGACACTCTACAGAACCATAGGAGTTTGAAAGTAAAATAAACCAGTCTAGGGAAATGGATTTGTATACAATGATATATAATATCAAGTACATAGTACGTAGGACAAATGCACATATGTATGTATGCACATGTGTATATATGTATGTTTATACATGAATATACGGTGTGCCCGTGTACACATGTGAGTAAGTGTGCGAGCGTGCATGCACCCATAAGCGGGGGCGTGGCGGAGTGGGCGTGCGTGAAAGCACGGGTGCTGGTGTATGGTGTACATGTTTATGTACACACACAATTGTAGTTATATCTGCAATACGAACCTTAACAACATTGGAAATAACTTAATAAAAAGAATAGTTCCCACCTGAGAAAGGACATTGACACGACCATGATTATAAATTGGAACACTGATTCTACAAAGATTATTGAACGATACCATTGCAACTTCATACAGATTGAGACAAGCAATAGAGTCAAACAAACCAACTGCAAGGAACGCAATTCTCCTACTCAAACTTTAATCATCAATATGGATACAACGTTATACTTCAATTAGTCTAATAATATTAAAGAAGAAGAAATTCCATCTTACATGCCTTCCTCTGTCTATTTATCAATGGAATATAACAAAGAAAGGGAAATTTGGGTGTAAAAAAATCAATCTTTGTTTGTAAGAAAAAAAAGGATCAATCTTAAACAAAGAGATTAACATGCTTTAACTTAGCAGCTTACTGCAAAAGTAAAATCATTTCTAACAATCGAGACATTCAATCATCACATATGGACAAAAGAAAAACGGAATGCTCTAGAATGCTTAAAAATTGAATATAAACATTGCAACAACATGAATATAGGTTAAAGCTGCAAACTTTGAACCAAGAATGGCATGACAACCCCACAGAAATTGTCACTTTTAGGTTATTTCCATAATCCTTTCATGACCACCCGGTCATTCCACAGAGACATATATAAATCATGAAACAAAACTCCTCAAAACTTCATAACCAACCAAGAAATTATATAGCTAACCTCTACCAACAAGGAAAGAAGAAGAAGAAAGTACAAGCTTTTCTTTCAGATGGGCACGTATCTCTTCAGCACCTGCTTCCCTCCAACCATAGCTCCCACCATCAGCCCTCCAATAGCTCCCGCCACCGCCGCCGACCTCGGCCCATTCGCAGCCCTAAACAGCGCTCCGGTCCCGAGCCCAGCAACGACGCTGTTGACCCAATCATCAGTATCCCTAGCCGCAACCATCCCGCTCTCCATCCCAGCGTAAAGCAGCCCAATAACCCCAAGCTTGTTTCCGAACTTTCGGCCCTCGTGGCCGCCGGAGTTGAGGATTCGATTGATCCGGAGCTTCAAGGTGTCGCCTTTCTCCGCAGATTTGAGTCCTTGGTAGACTCCGATGGAGGCCCCCGAGACAGCGCCGGTGAGGTACCCGATGCCGGTGTAGTAG
Organism: Asparagus racemosus; assembly: GCA_037177215.1. Classification (NCBI taxonomy): domain Eukaryota; kingdom Viridiplantae; phylum Streptophyta; class Magnoliopsida; order Asparagales; family Asparagaceae; genus Asparagus; species Asparagus racemosus. The sequence goes on along the minus strand of JBAKGM010000201.1, from coordinate 4,764 downwards.
GTTAGGTTTTCGCCCCAAGATCGGCGCTGGGCGATAGACTCCTCTTGAAAGAGGAACTCAGGGGAGGTTGGGAGATCGTAGATTTGACGGTAAGGGATCTGGAGGTCTTGATAGGGGTTGTAGAGGCGGCGCCGTTGATCTTGCTGGCTGCTTGAATCGTCGGAGTTCGAGGGGTATAGTCGAGGATCGGCCATGGCGATGCTTTATGTGGGAGTTTTTTTTTTTTTAACGAGGGAAAAATAAATAGAAAAATTAGGGCTAGGGTTTTGAGAGGGAGGCGAAAGGAGCTCCGCCTGTGAACGGAGAGAAAGAGAAAAAAGTAGGGGGTTGCGTTTCTTTATAGGATTGGAAAAGGAATCACAGGGTGTCGAGAATTTGGTCGCCGACTTAAACCGCGGGTTCGACCCCGAAATCCACTCTTACTCGGTCAAACCAAGTTGGCTAGGGTCGGGCTCAAGTCACTGTTGTTTGGGGCGTAAGAAAAGCCTGAGAGATGTTTTGAGCTAGGCGAGGGAAGCTGCAGAGAGTTATTTGGACTGAAATTAAACTTTCTCTAAATAATTTACGCTTCTAATTCATAGTGTTATGCGTAATGGAGATCTTAGCCCGCCCATTGAGGCCCGTTAGATTGAAATATTCACGATAACGCGTTTCGGCTCGATCTTATTTTCAGCCTCCCCTTCTTCCAATAAATTCTTGGGGTTTTTCAATATTAGTCCCTTATATCACTACTATTTTGATTTTAGTCCCCAAAATCTTCATATTTTGATATAGTCCCCAAATTGCATAAGTATATTGATATTAGTCCCTCTGTTACTATTTCTTTTCAAAAAGCTCAACCATGGTAAGGTTAAGACTAAACCATGGATGAGAAATTACCAAAATATACACCCCTATTTAATGCTCCACATTAACCTGTATTTGGCTCTCTCCCTCTCTTTCCCCCTTCTCTCTTCCAGTTTTGGCTCCCAACTATAGAAAGGTGGCCTTTTCTGCCTTAATTGTGATATCGCCCCAATAACCCCCCATATTCGATCCAAAATCCATTACATTCGCTTGCTGAAGATTGAAGACAAATATCTGCACAAGATTGAAGACGAAGATCTACACCTATTGATCTTTCCAAGTTAATTCTGGAGCTTGGCCCCATGGAAATCCGAACGTTTGTTATTAGCTTTGATTACATAATGCTTCAAGTCGATGAGCCCTAATATATTGTACATGTTGATGTCCGTTATCAAACATGGGATTTATTGGTGGATTAGGGGGGGTGGTGTTAGGGTCCTCAAACTCCTTCAGTTAACTGGTTATGGAGCCCGTTGTTATTCCCTGCACATGAAGAACTCGTGAGAGGACGGAGTTAGGCTCTCCAGTTGTTCCTCCAACGATCAAGTCATTAGTTGATCTTAAGTGGGAAAATATGAAGTGAAAGTGGTGCAGAGTTGCATGAAAAAGGCTAGAGAGAGTTACCCCATGCAGTGCAGCTTCCTTGTATAGTAGATCAGAAGGGCAGATAGGTAACTTTGGTTGAGTCTAGATAGGCAGCTGAGTCGACAGATTCCTTATAGGTGTTGGCCGCTGAAGAAGGTAAGTCATTTAGTCATTTAATGTGGGGACGATAGCAGGTGCTTGGAGCTAGAGTTCGATGAGTCATAAAGACTATGGGGGCTAGAGCAATGATGACTTTGTCAGAGCAGTTAATGCAAGGGTAGTCGGCTGTCGGCGAGGAGTTCAAGGAAACTACTGCCTTTCCAGTCGTCTGGTTGAAGGCCGGCAAGCACTGCCTTTTTACTCAGCTATGCAAGTTGTCAGCTGAAATAGTAGGCCGGGTGCGGGTTGCTTGTGGAGTTGATCTAGTGGGTAGGCCGACAAGTACCGGCTTTCTAGTCGATTACGCAGGTTGTCGGCCTGTTGAGTCGTCCATGGGTGCAGCTTGAGTCATCTGGGCTCTGAACAAGTCTGATTTGGTGTGGGGAGGGACACATGTCGGCCTCCTCAAGGAAGATTAACACTTAGCTTATTCGCAGGCTATAACAGTACATATTCGACTTGTATGTATCTTTATATTGATGCTAGGATCACACAGTCACTAACCTCCGTGGGATTAGAGTTTAGGAGAGTGGAGTCCGCTTTCTCTCCTAAATGCCTGGTGGTTGCTTACGTCGGAAGGCTCTCCTGCTCCAGGAAGTACCTGTGGAAAAGAGCAGAGTTAGGATCTCTGGTGGTCCCTCCGATGACCAAGTTAGTATGAGAAGAGAATGAGATGAAACTGTAATGTGTGGGGTGGATATCCGGGCTACGGCTTGCTTACCTTGTGCGTTGAGTAGCTTACCATTTGTATAGGGGTCAGAGGGTACTTTGGTCATTCTGGCTGGCGCTACAATGAAGTGTGAGTCAGCCTTATTCTTACGTATGTTGACTCAATGATGGGACTACAACTGATAGTGGAGGCTGAGCCGGACAGCCTTGACAGGTGTCGAGTGGAGATTGGCGCAGGAGTTAATATTGTTCCCTCAGCATTAATGGGGAGGGGATTAGTTATGCACGTAGCCAGAGAGCTCTGAGGTGCCTTAATTATAGTGTGAGATAGGGGGATCAAGGCACTGGAGATTCAATTAATGCGACGGTGACGTGCTGTCGGGTCCAAACTCTGTATAATCATCGCCTGGGGGCGAGGGCTTGAGCCGGCTGAGTGGAGAATGTTGTGCCATCTAGGAGGCTGACTAACACCGCCCTTCGCGTTGTCCGCAAGGGTAGTCGACTTGGGGGACAACTGGTTTCGTCCCCCGAGTCGACTTGCAAGGGTAGGTCAGCCGAAGGGTCAAGGAGGATGGCAAGTACTGCCATTCGCGTCGTTCCTAAGGATAGTCGACTTGGGGGACGACTGGTTTCATCTCCCAAGTCAACTTGCAAGGGTAGGTCAGCCGAAGGGTCAAGGAGGTTGGCAAGTACTACCATTTGTGTCGTCCCCAAGGATAGTCGACTTGGGGAATGACTGGTTTCGTCTCCCAAGTCAACTTGCAAGGGTATGTCAGCCGAAAGGTCAAGGAGGATGGCAAGTACCGCCATTCGCGTCGTCCCCAAGGATAGTCAACTTGGGGGATGACTGGTTTCGTCTCCCAAGTCGACTTGCAAGTGTAGGTCGGCCGAAGGGTCAAGGAGGACGGTAAGTACTGCCATTCGCGTCGTCCCCAAGGATAGTCAACTTGGGAGACGACTAGTTTCTTCTCTCGAGTCGACTAGGGGATTCACCTCAGAGTGGCCTAAGCTCGCTTTCTTACCTTAAACATTAGTATTTCCCTTAGAACTTGAAGGGTAATTAATAAAAAATATTCAGGACTATAATAGTTGGCCCCCTTCGCTTGGAGTCAGCTTTGAGATGGGTCCGAGCGAAAACAGAGTCCTGGATCCTAGCTGAAGAGAACATGTCCAGAAGGAAGGTCGCAAAGGTTCCCACGATAGGACGCGGTTGACATCATCAAGTAGCTTTATGTTGTCGATGCTTCGTCTTTGCGCCCAAGGCTCCGCTTCCTGAGAGAGGTGATCTCGACCGTTGAATTGGAAATGGATGGAGGATGAGGAGGAAGTTTATTCCTTGTGGTCCTCTATATAAGGGCGAGAATCAAAGCGGAATGAGCTCACTTGACGTTTTGTAGAATCTGATCTTTGACGGTTCTCTGGCACCTTCCGAGCAGATTCTCATGGACTCCGAACGCTTGAGTCAGTTGGATTCCCACTGCTCAAAAGTGACTACGGTGCAGATGTGGGCGTTGCACTCCCAATTCGATATCCCGAGGGAGTTTAAGCTGACAGCGCCGGCGAGGTCGACGGCAATATACCATCATAGCGAGGGAAAGCCCCCTTATACATCAGGCACTTGGAGTGTGGTTTGCGGTTGTCACTGCACCCATTCCTTCGAAAAGTGTTCGAGGCTTTGGGGGTGCCCCCGATGTAGATGAAGCCCAACTCCGTAGCAGTGCTGGTGGGCTTCGTCATTTGTTCGTGGCTGGGGATCAACCCATCAATAAATGTGCTGAGTCACCTGGTGAGCGTGATGGTCTAGAGGGCCACCCACTACTATCTCCAGACGTCTGGCGAGTTCAAGGTGTTCGAGGAGAAAGTTGATTCGATTGCTATTGATTTAATTCGTTACAAACTTCAGTCGCTTACAATGAGATTCAAATAAAAGATCGCCTTTTTAGGCTTATAATGAAAATTGAAAAAGATTACAACTTTTTAACCGTGGTTGAACAAACGTGGGATCCGTTCGTGGGATCCTCGCTTGCGTGGGTGTCTTGGCCTGTGTTGGGGACTCTGTTCCGTCCGGGACCGCCACGTGATCGGATCTAGGTGCTAGATCTACAGATCTACAGTGATTATTTCTCGAAGAAAATAATTGCCGATGGGGATCAACTCATGAAGGAGATGATCGCCAGAGTTGGTGAAATCGACAAAGCGAAGTCACGCACAAAGCCTGGGATTAAGACAAAGCTTACTCTAGAGGGTAGGATTGTAGATCTGACCTAGATCTAGACTTCGATCTAGCCTTGATTCTTCTCCTCGCCATGTAGATCTGAGGTGGGAAGCGTTGTTCGCTTGCACGAGATCTAGATCTGACTTTTTGACTCTACGGATGCTCGGATCTGTGCAAAAGCCCTCACGGATATAGCCTCAGAGACCAATTTTTCCAACCCTTGACAATGAGACCCCCCTCTTTATTTATAGGAGAGGGGGGGGGGGTGATTGGTGGCTGGCACCTTGGTG
>JBAKGM010000200.1:44577721-44599997 GCA_037177215.1 Asparagus racemosus | reverse complement strand
ACCTGTCATTTGACTTCACTAGAGAGATATTACTGTGATGGTGAAACATGTTGTTGCACGGTGTTGGTGCATGGCAGATTTGACATTTTGGGTTTCACCTTGGACTGCAGCCTTGTTGAAACCTGGGGCGTCACAGTTGTGGTGTCCGCATTTTACATTGGAAACATTTCCTTGAGGGTTACGTTTTGTTGGGAAAATGCTCGTTTGAGGGTTGCATTTTGTTAGGTAAACGCTCCTTTGAGGGTCGCATTGTGATTGCTGAACTTGGATTTGAGACCCGCATTTTGTTTGTATAATGCGCCGTTGAAGGCTATGTTCTATTTGGTCATCGCGAAGTTCGCGATTGGGCTCGGAAACGCAAGGGTCACGTTTTGGCTCACAAACACGAAGATCACGTTGATTGAGAGATCGGCTTTCTCGGAGTTGTGCTCATCGTTGGGATCTTCTCCTTCGTCGTGTAGCATTCTTCTTAGCCTATTTCAAGGCTTTTGCAACGATGTCACCATCTGTACTAATCAGGTTAATCAGGTAATAAGCCTCTTGTGACTCATTGCCTTAGGTTTGGGCACGAGTGCGGGGCTTCTAACTCGGTTGATGAGTTCGGTTAGAGCTAGGCCTTCTCCTTTTAAGAGGGGACTGTATGAACAGTTCAACCCCCATGGGAGACACTCCTTTGATGAGTCGACCATGGATGGAGCTTTAGTCTTTTAGTGACTTTATGGATCTTGCGCATAGCCTTAGGGCTAAGGGATCTGGAAGAAAGTGATTCTTCACACCTTGCATGGTCGAACTCCACAGTTAGAGTTTCCAGCGTTGTCCCAATGAGCTGGACGTCGGATTGTGCCACCACTTCTTCGTCTGTGAAAGAAGTTGTCCCTAGCGGAGTCGCCATCTATTGTTGGTCGGAAAAATTAAAAGGGAAAATGGAGGAAAAATGAATTGTATTGATTCTTTTACTGAAGAAAGACTTACAATCTCTCCCTCTCCTCACAAACTCTCTCTTATCGGTTATCCCGATTTACAAAAGAAGGAATGATTAGCAAAGATCCTCTCTTTTGTTTAAGGCCGGGTTCTTCACAGTATTAATAAGAGCTTGAATCTTCTATCCTGTTGACGATCTGACCGTCTTGGCTCGTGGAACAACGTTGAAAAGAACTCGCAAAGCAAGTTTAGAACTCTAACGAGTTTGACCGATCCAAAGAAGACTTCTTTCCTCCCTGGAAGTCCTCTTCTTGCCACGCTCCTTTTTCAGCTGTTATCCCAACTATTTATAGGGGTTTAAGGGGTGTAACTGACCCCTTAAATATCTCCTCAAATTGTGTAAAATAGTTTCGGAACCATTTACGACGTGTTTGAATGGGTCAAACGCGAGATCCGCATTCTGAAAATAACCTCTGCGCTTTGATTTGAGAACATATTGGTGAACAATGCGTTTTGAGCTTGGAAACGCGGTGGTGAGCCATGCATTTTGAGCTTGGAAACGCGGTGGTGAGCCACGCATTTTGAGCTTGGAAATGCGGTGGTGAGCCACGCGTTTTGAGCTTAGAAACGCGGTGGTGAGCCATGCGTTGGAAACGCGATGATGAGCCACGCGTTTTGAGCTTGGAAACACGGTGGTGAGCCACGCGTTTTGAGCCTTGCGCGGTAGTGAGCTTCGCGCAATGATGAGCTCCGCGTTTTGATGAGCTCTACGTCTTAGCGAGCTTTGCGTTTTGACTTAAAACGCAGATGTCAGCTCTGCGTTTTGGTGAGCTCTGCTTCTTAGCGAGCTCTGCAATTTGACTTAAAACACAGAGGTGAGCTCTCCGTTTGGTGAGCTCTGCATCTTAGCGAACTCTGCGTTGACTTAAAACGCACAGGTGAGCTCTGTGTCTTGACTTAGAACGCCGTGATGAGAACGCGGAGGTGAGCTCTGCGTTTTAACTTAGAACGCCGTGGTGAGAACGCAAAGGTGAGCTCTGCGTTCTGACTTAGAATGCTAATTTCATTTTTGACAGCCTACAATGGCAAAAAGCTTAGATTAATGGGAACTGAAGATAATAATGTTACTTCTAAGGACTCTTTTTCTTTCTTTCTTTTTTTTCTTTTTTTTTTCTTTTTGGTGGAATTGGTCTAATTCTTGGTGGAAAATAAGATTCCTTTTTATTCTACTTTCAAAATATAACAACTCCTTCAAATTAGCTCTTCTAAACAAACAAGGCTTGAAATCCAGTTAAAACATGCAACTCTAATAACTGCACATCTAACTTGAAGCGTGTAAGGATGAAGTACTGAAAGGTTTCTTAAAAAAATTTAAACACCGTTCCGAGCTTTCAACTTCATGGTGAATCAAATCACCCAAATGACTAGCGCATTCCATTCATCTTGTTTTATACTTCGTTTCTTCCTCCATTAAAGCTAGCTAATTATTTTAAGTAATAGTTATACTTGCTCTCCTTTGGAGTTTGAGATGAAAAACTTCACACAACCAGCGGTTTGGCATTAAATTTATAGGGAAAGTGCAGATGGTAATGCACAAAAGAAATTTTCCTGACTACTCAACCAACCTAATAGGCCACATGATTCAGTAGATAGTCCCTAAGGACCTAAATCATCCCTTAACAAAAGAAATTTATAGGGAAAGTGCATACTTGCCCAAATAGGCCATATGATTCAGTAGATAGTCCCTAAGGACCTAAATCATCCCTTAACACTAGCTACTACAGCTTTTAAGACAGTACTATTTTGTCAAGGGTACAACAAGTCTTGGACAAAAAAATTTTTAAAATTATTCAAAAAAAAAAAAAAAAAACTAAGTTCCCGAAGCAGAATCGTATGAAAACATTAAATCTATACTTGACTGTGAATCTATTTATACATTAAATCATATTTCTCTACATTGGACGCACCCAAAAAAAAGGGAAGGTAAAAGAAGAAAAAGAAAAAGGATTTTAGATTTGCAAGCCCTGTACTGAATGGCATGAATAGGAAACAAATGACATGGTATTTGGCATTAGGGATCCTAGTGATGATGTCTTGTGTTTGAGCTGCGCATTGTCACACCATGCAAAAATTTGGTGTACCCAAGAAAATTTAATTTACCGTCAGATGGTCTGATCCAATCTGGGACCATTGAATATGCTGCAGGTCCAAGGTTCATTTCCTGCAGGGAACAACTTTATCAATGATTTGAGGAGAGAAATTAATAGGACTACTTATTTACATTAAAGTGAGAAGAACGTCGATAATACATGAGCCAATTCCTCAGTTGTGATGAAACGGTTGCCCTCACGCTCAAAGTGCTGGAAGGCGGTGTTAGCAATTTGCTCCCACTCCTCCAAGGCCTCCAATTGGTACGGACTCACAGCTGCAGCACAGAATTCTTCAAAGTCCATCCTTTTATACGCAAGTGAATCCAACTGAAAACATTGTAACCACACATTAGTATCTGATCTTTCCAATACAGGCCAAAGAGAAATGGCATCAGAAGCTGCCACCTTGACTAAAGCAAAGGTTAACCCCTCAATTGGCATATTCAATTTAATAGGCTACTCAGACCACATAGTGCATGCCAATCACAACCCCAGGAAAATGTACCAGAAAAGGATGAAATGATAAGTTAAATTACTTTGCAAGTACAAATCGATTTGACCAAGTAGAAACCTTCTCCTGTAGTGCTAGCACATCCAGATCAGCACTGATAATTGATTGAAGTATAGCGTCTCGGATAATGTGATTTGCATTAACAGCCATGTACTCACCCTCCCCCACATTCAAGGTTTTTCTCTGAAGGACATATGACTTACTTGCTAATTACAAGTCGGGGGTCCGGTGAGAAAAGTTTAGATTTTTGGGGGTTTTGTGAGAAAAGTTTAGATGTTGAGGGCTTTGTGAGACACCCCAAAGTTCAGGGGAGCTTTGTGAGGGAATAAAAGTTCAGGGGATACACGCAAAACCCCCAAAGTTCAGGAGCGGGTTTTATGAAATTAACCCTCAAAAAAATTCATGCCCAGGTATCTTGTAGCTGAGCACCATGTTAAATGTAAATAGCACTACATGCCAGTTCAGGTTGTTTTTATCAGCACTTCAGAGATACACTATGCAATGACTCAATTATCAATTTGTTCGTGGATGGAACAGTAATAAGGTGTTATATTATATAATTGATAAGGGTTACTCTATACTCAAAATATTGAGTGCAGAAAACTTAAGTTGGAGATTAATATGTGCAGGTTTAAAAGTGGAATGTAATTTATAGAAGCATTCTCTGATAGGACCCTAAGTAAGCACACATGAAGTCGTATCACAGTGTAACAGGCTATAAAGCACTAAACTGTACAAACAATGGAACGTGCTAAAAAATATAAATATGTCAACAGATCAGAAATTCAGAAAAGATCAAACATCCAATTAAGATATTATCTTTACCGCATTCAAGATATCAGGAACCTTAGCCTCCTTCATAGCATCCGTTGCATTGCGTAAAAGAGCCTGAATATTCAAATAAGCAAAATATCAGTAAATAGAATAACAACAACATTCTTCAAGAAGGTTGAAACAAAAACAAAGTCAGAACCCCCTTCTTTCCTTCATATAACCTCAAAAGTCAGGGGATTAATAAGGAAAAAGACTTACCATCCGAAAATTTTCAAGAGAAACACGTCCATCTTTATTTGGTTGCAATAAATTAAATTGTGACCTTATATATATAAGTTCATCTTCTGTTAAAGCCTTGGATAAAGCCTGATAAAAACGAGTTCAATTAGAATGACACTAAAACAACCGCAACAATCAATAATATCAATGGAAAGGTGCATTTCAGCTCCATAAAAATTAAACAGATGACACAGAAACATCATGTAGCTGCCCCTGCTGAATCAGAAAACACTTGTATTTCCAATGCACAACATGTGTGTGATAGTTGACATCCACCAATTTTAGCTTCACCACGAAATTGGGACATGTGCTGCGCATCAAAGAGAACACGTGCAGAGATCGTGAATTCAATATCAATGAAAAGGGGGAAAAGTGCTAATCAGTTTGCATGCGACCAGTTCCCAAATAGTTGATGATATAGATATCAGCTCATAATACACCACATCATTCTAAATCTGGAAACACCAGTTTCCTAGAAAAGCTCCTACAGTATCCAACAAAGATGAAGCATAATCAATGGTATAATAACATACTGCTTTATGTGAAATATCTTCCTAAGAAATCCATATCTATCCAAAATAAATCAATCAAAAACAATGATGAATGAGCTATTCTTATAAAGGTGACAGATTATCCAACTGAAAACTGAGATTGCTTATCTTCTTTCCTCAGTTACATCTAAAGAGTTAACGCAATGAGAACAATACAGGATTCCTCCTAAATCTCCAGGTTACCTATATAATCCCTTTTCTTATTGATCTGTTGAGCGTCATTTCCTCCCAGTTAACAACGTAACTGTCCTTCATTCGTTTAGGTATATCCTTCATATTCATAATCCCATCAGCTACGAATGATCCACTCACCATCGCAATAATCGGTCTCTGCTAAACATGTAAAAAGTGAAGCTACTTCCAATTTAAGATGCACTCATTTCTTGTTCCTACTTACTGACTTGTCTCATCCATCATAACATTATCATTGCAGCTTCACTAGTTACAATGACAAGTAGATAAGATCATTCAAGATAAAACAAATAGGAAACCAGTACAAGAATCCACTGATCGTAAGATAAGATTCTGGTGTTTCTGAACAACCATTGACGCAAAACTCTTCAATGATAAGCTAGCACAAAAAATTAATGGGGCAAAAGAAAAAATAAATGTGAAAGTAACTATTTGGTAAAGTAATAATTTAGGGAACCCCAAGGGTGTTATCAGCAAGTATATTAGTTTCGGTGATATAAGAAGCCAAGTTGTATAGAATAAAAAATGACTACCAATAAAAAGGGGACGAATGTTTGATATACTGGAGTGGGAAATAGCTAAATCTCATAGTTGAAATTTTGAAGCAACGCCCAAGGAAGCCATTACTAAACCCTCTTATCAATGTCTATAAGGCCACATTTGTTTTTTTATCCCCGGACTAGGGGGTACTGTAACCCCCAGACTATAGTCGTAGGACCACGTTATCCTGGGACTATATTAGACCGCCCAATGTTTGTTTTTATACGGACTAACATTTGGACTAACATATAGTAGTCCAGATTAGTGTTTGTTTTAGAAGGATTATAACCATTAGGGCTAATATCATAACCGGAATGACCTCTTTTGCCCTATCACATCAACCACATCAGTGGGAATCCCAGAAGGCTAGCAGCCTCTCTCCCCCACTCCTTTACCATATCACAGAGGCTTCAGCCCCTTTACCAGTGGCCTTGTTTTCCCCCATAGCGAACTATCAATCATCATATATACCATACTAGTGAATTCTTACCATTGTTTTAAATATCCCCAATAAAGTCGATATATCAAGCGATATATCCTTTTATAAGGCTTGCCGCAAAACAATATGTCGCGATATACTTTACCGCTTCTTGGTAATTTTTTTGGTGATATATCCCCAATGTGGCCAACATATCAGCTGATACATTGGTCGATATGTCCTTTTCCATGGCTTGTTAGAAAATAATATACCACTTTTGACAATTTTTGAGCAATATATCATAATTTACTCATTATAATGGGTGACATTTTAGACTCAAACAATTTTTTGTATGCTTAGATCTTATTAAGTATGTCGAGATTACATTTTAGGATTATATTTATATATGATAGTCCGACATTTACTATACATCCTTGATATTTTTCAGATATCCAAAATTTGATATGGATTTTGGTCATCTGATATTTCCCCGATATCTGACATTTAAAACATTGGTTGTTATGCATTCCCTAACTGGGCATATTTCTACATAAGAGAAATACATTTTAGTTATTTTCAAACAAAAGGAACACAATAACAACAATAATGTCTAATCACTAAAATTCTTCCATGCCCTATAATATTCTTTTCGCACATCTTCATCAACAATAAGTATCATCTCTACAATGTTATTCCATGATATGCCAAAAGTACTTAAGGCAATGTAAATGCAACTATAAACTTGCTTCCATGAATTTGATTTTAACATCCTTTAGACTTAAAAGTTTTGGGTAATTGAAGCAAGAAGCAACGAGGTGCTAGGGTCCACCCTAGCAAATATTTCTCGTGTATGTTTATGAGATTCCATGGCCAGGACATATTCTTTCTCTGTCAAATGAACGATAAGCTCATTTGGCAGTTTGACTAGAAATTAGTACATAATCCATGTGAATGACTCGATCATAACAGCAATTCACCATCACAATCCATTTGGTAATTTGTCCCTGTTGCCACGTTCTTTCTTGTCTGGTTGTTTAAAAAAATTCCCAAATGAAAGGTCACGTTCTTTTTATGGCTGCTAGCAGAGGAGAAACCCGCAGAAAAAATGCACAAAAAAATCCCGTGGAGAAAAACTTAAAACGATAAAGGTGCTTTTCTCCCAAAAGTATAATCTCATCTAGATGATTCGTATCCGGATTGTAAAGGTGGGGATATAGTGGGTTTAAACTTAGTCCCCTTCCTAGGGATTATGTAGACCCTCCTTAATAATAGTTGGGATCAAATAAAAGAACAAACATGGGATAAAAAAGACATGTCCGAACTATATTAAAATAATGCTCGGACTATTAAATAAAGCATGGCCTAAGACCCTTGTACCTGGTCTAGCACCATAAGCAGATCTAGACTTGTTGGATTACATTCATAGGGAGAAGAACAGTTACTTCCATCTTCTAGGTTTGAACTAATTAAAACCAATCTGCTTCAAAACAAACTTGCCAGTTGCACCAACAACGAAAGGAATGGTCAAAGCCTCAACTATCAGCATCAACTTTATTAATAATTATAAGATAAATAACAAATTTCATGAAAATTTTACAGTTGAAGAAGCTATTGAATGTAATAACTAAAAATTTATGGGAATCTTTGAACTTTCAACAAATGAAAGTTCCTGGTTAACTATAAAAAAAAATTGTCTCCTAAAACCTTTATTTTTCTGAAGATGTTTCAGGGCATTCTTTACCACAGCACATAAACTTCAAATATCTAAAAGATCATCAAACATAAGGTTGTAGACTGTATCCAAAAACATGATAACCGATTTCGGTTAGGATTTGATATTGAACTTCTTAACCAAATTTGCCGGTCTCCCAGTCAGGTTCAGATCTAGAACAATAAATTGGAATTAGTGATTCTTAATCCGAAAATCAGAAAATCCAACCCAATAACTTATAGTAAATAAATAGTTTAAACATGAATGCAACTCTTCACCCTAGAGACTCGCGATGTAATCAAATATATACTTTGACTCTCAGTCTTTCCGACTCTTGTTCTATATTTTTATTATAACCAACTTAACAAAATGAATATGTGAAATAACTTATTTTTGTCACACCTCGAGCCCGCAAGCCCGTTGGCCAGGTGTAAGCCGTAGAACCCATTGAGTGTAACGCATTGTTTGGCTCAATCCACTACCGAAATGGTTAACCACGTTACACTTGAATCTCACAACTTACAATATAAATACTACAAATTCTCACCCACCAATGAGGGGCTAAATTTTGGGATGCTACAATCACCCCACATTAAACATGTGACGTCCTCATCGCGGCATATAACAATTGGTCTGTCCTTGTATTACCACCGGGCGATGTGGATTCTAGAGGTGACCCTATAGGTTCTAGAGGTGGTTCTCACCATACTCACGCGTTGCAATACTTAGTCTCGCATAGTACTTAGTTTCACACTTCTATCGAACTACTGCTTTGATACCATTAGTCACGTCCCGAGTGCGCGAGCCCGTTGGCGGACTGTAAACCATGGGACCCACTGAGTGGAATGCATTGTTTGGCTCGATCCACTACCAAAATGGTTAACCATGTTACACTTGGATCTCACAACTTACATTATAAACACTACAAACTCTCACTCACCTACCAATGTTGGACTAATTTTGGGATGCTACAGTTTTATACCAGAATCTAAATCCAGATATGGACCTAAGTTTGTTTCAGTTTTTGATCTTACAGTGCTTGTTAGATTCTGATTTGGATAAAACATACTTTATTATTGGATTTGGGTTATACATAAATCTGAATGGAATCTAACTTCTCTATGTCGCTATAAAATAAAAATTTTAGATTTTTCTCAAAGCTTCAAACATTGTTTTAGTTTTATTTTTGCGCTTGGGACTCTTTGCCCTAGAGGTACAGGCTACAGCTATGCGTATCTTAAATCTACAGGAAGGAATATACACAAGGCCATTGTAAAAAACATGTACTCAGAAAGTGTTCGTGTTTAGGATCATTCAAAGAACATCCACGAATGACATACTTGCCTAACAAACCCGTCAATATAAAAATATACAGTTGCTAAGATATGTCCTTGATTTATCTTCATATGATTGCTTGTCTTCTGAATCTAAATACTTAAATCATCTTATTCAGTTGACTATGACACCAACCCTGTAACAACCTGTATCTATAATATCAACCAAACTGATGAAGCTCCCACATGCTGACAGCTGACATGCCAAAAATGATTAGCATGCCTTTAATTATCGAGCTCTAATCTTAGAGATATTTTCAAAGAAAAAATTTTTTGATAAAAAAGATTTCCAACTTTAATCTTTTTATATTCTCCTAGGTTATACATTTATCTCATAAGGAAAGAAGAAAGCTAGACATCCCCTTACAGTCAAGTGGCACAAAGAATCTTATATGTGATCATCTTAATTCTTAACTAATATATGCATTCTAATTTTCGTGTCTTACATATTTTGCAACAGCGTCCATGCATTCCACTGGTATTCCTTTCTCCATGAGCTAGTGAGCAGAAGTCACATGTACGCCACATCCCCACCTGAACTTCGTTATTTTTCTTAAACCTGAGGTGGCTCTATAAAAGCACAAGCCAAACTTACATGTATTGAATTAAGCTTTAGAAAATTATACCAAGTGATATGCAGTAATCATGAGGGTAATGCACTCCTATCCTATAGAAAATACGTAGTACCTTAGAAGTACAACTGTAATATATCACTGAAAAACAGAAGCATGTGTCATATAATTTTTGAAAATATGACAGGCATTACTGTATTGCAAACTTTTCCCTAATATCTCATTTCTATTTTGACAAGGAGAAACAGGAAATTAACAAGGAATACTTTGCCAAGATATGAACAAAAAGTATTCAGTAGGAGGAGAAGCAGATCATGTGTTTCCAGCAAGAAGCACTCGAAGTGAAACAAACAAGATGTGCAGTAAATTCGAAGCAGAATTATAAAATTAGGACCCATAATCATATCAATTTATAATATCAAATCTTAAAGGAAAGATGTATAACCTTCAGTGCTGCACGTTTGAATGGAGTTGCTCGTACGTATGCTTTCACTAACTTAAAAATTAGTATATCTAGGGGGATTTGTTGCTGCTTATCTCGCAACCATGGGTGAGCTGCAAAGAGAAAGTTATACGTTAGATCATATCAATAACCATACTCAGATCTCTACCTAAGGGAACACCAATATAATACGCACCATAAGTTAGATGGGCAATCTTTTCCTCAAATAAAAAATAAACAATGGCTCATATATTATTACTAAATTGTATGAAAACATACTTAGAGCCTGCGCAGCCGTCATTCTTTTTCTGTAGTCCTTATTCAAAAGCCTTTTCACAAAATCTTTTGCCTCGGGAGACACGTCTGGCCAAGGAGAATCAATGAAATTAGGATCTGCTCTTAAAACAGCACGGAATATTCCCGACTCGGTTCGGGCCCAAAAGGGTCTGCTACCACACAACAATATGTATGTGATAACACCAATGCTCCAAATGTCTGCTTCTGTACTATATGATCTATGTAGAACCTCAGGAGCAACATAATATGCACTTCCAACAATGTCATTAAGCCTTTCATCTGCAAAAGTAGACCACATACTTGAACCTCCAAATTCATAAGATATTATTGTTATCAGGTTTAACAATACTTCTTTAGGATACTTTAACTAAAAGGTCATATGCATGTATGGCATTTTTACACAGTACTGTAAAACTATTCATGCATTTCACAGTTGTATGAGCCTATGAAATACATTGCAAAAACTACATTTTTCTTAAAGACAATCTAGCGAAGTAAATAATTCTTGTAAATGCCAACAATAATCATTTGAATGTAATCTTGAGAGGATTTCTTAGGTGGAGAAAATTTTGATAAGAGCTAAAAGATTAGCAATGTTGGATATTATCAGATATCATTAGGTATTAGTAGATATTATCAGTTATTATGAGATATTATTAGATATGATTATATCCCATATCTATTTTGTAATGTCCTCTTAATCTCTATTTAAGAAAGATTAGGGTTAGATGAAACAATAGCTTTGTTTTCCCACTTTATCTACATGATAGCAGAGCATGTTTCTTGATCTTAGAGAACTTCTCCACTCTTTCTAAATCTCTGGACCCCTGAGGAGGCTTTGCCACAAGCACCAACTCCGCGCTTCCACTCAGCGGCTTTGAAAACTTTGGCAGCTTTGACAACTTTGTCCAATTCCTAAATATTCATCAAAGACTCTAACCAAAAAAACCTAAATTCAAAAATATATTGTTCGTCATCTTTCATCGTGCGAAATGTTACTACAATTACTGATCGTCGTTAACAGTAACTCTCCAGCAATTTCGTGCAACAACACTGATCCTCTTCCAATAGTTGATTTCAGTGTTGATTCTTCTGGCTAAGCTCACTAGGGTTTCTTCAAGCTGAATTGTATACGGTTTCTGCTAGCTTTAATATGGATTTATAAGACTTGATACCAACATTGAGGGTCTCTTTTTTAGTTAAGCTATTTATTATTACAGAAACGAGGATTTACTTGTGATCTCTGTCTGACTTTATTCTGGCTCTTGTCTAGAGCTTGGATGAACACTAATTGTGACTATACTTTTCTGATTGTTGTAGTCTTCAAGTAATCTGAGAATGATAACATTACTAATGCTCTTTCAACTAGCTGTTTTGTAACCATGTGTAACAAATCGGGCATATATGTTACATATGCTCCAGTTTGAGGGGAGTGTTAGATATTATTAGATATCATTATGTATTAGTAGATAATAATAGATAGGGTTTTTTCCTAGAAATCACCTTATATTTAGGGTCAATTTATGTAAACCACTTTATATTTTCAATTTATACCTAAACCATCTAAAAAGTTAGTTTTTCTTCCAATCAACCACCTGACCACACTTTGCTGCGAAAACGTTCCCTGAAATTCCAACAAAACCCCTACTTAATCTCATGTGTAAAGCATATGATCTCTCTCGTTGATGCTTAGTAAGCTTTCTACATGAGATTCAGTGAGTATATTGTTGGGATTTCAAGAAAATTTTAGCAGCAAAGTGGGACCAGGTGGTTGATTGGAAGAAAAATTTTATAGGTGGTTTAGGTATAAGTTAAAAATATAAGGCAGTTTACGTAAATTAACGCTAAACATAAGGTGGTTTCCAAGGGAAAACCCCTATTAGATATTATGAGATATTATTTGTTATGATTATACCTCATACCTATTTTGTAATATCCTCCTAATCTTTACTTAAGAGAGGTTACGGTTAGATGGAATAGTAACCTTGTCTTTTCTCTTTCTCTACAGCAAGCAATAATAATCATCACCCTCAATCAATTTTTGCCATTAAATGGACGAGACTAGGAGAGTAAGGCTCCATGGAAAAGTAGTGCATGACAAGCGCAACAAAACTATGGCTAAAATATCATAAAACAAGAGGACATTGACTCGAAAGAACGATCATCAAGTTCACTAGAACAAAGAGTAATGGAAAATGGAAAATAGGAGGAATTCGCTAGGAAAAATGAATAAAGGTACAATATAACTTGATACAATGAAGAAAACTATAGCTAGTCCATACTAGATCTCCAGACTCTAATCCAACTGTGAAGCTGTGAGGAATAAACACATCAAATTGTGTGCCCTTGTTTAACACATATCAGACACCAACGCTTTCACATCACTTACCTGATATGTATTGGATAAAACCCTCATCAAACTTGGAAAGAACGGTCATCAAGTTCACCAGACCAAAGAGATCAAGAAAATGGGAAACATCAGGAATTTGGCAGGTAAAGGGAATAAAGGTACAATATAACTTGATACAAAAAAGAAAGAAAACTATAGCCAGTCCATACTAGATCCTTAGACTACAATCCATATGTGAAGTTGTAGGAATAAACACATCAAATTGTCTCCTTATCTGACACATATCAGACACCAATGAGTTTACATCACTCACCTGATATGTATTGGTTAAGAGCAGTGTTTTAACTGTTATTCTCGGAAAGTTATCGGTTTTGGAGGCCTTCCGCTATGATAAATTTGATTTTAAATCAATTATCATTTTTGGATGTTTATCGGCAATAATGCGGCGCTGAAGTGAGTTATCGGCCGATATTATCAAATCAAAATATCAGAATTATCGGCCTTTGGTTTGGGGTTGGGTTGCTCTTTGGATGTCCAAGAATTATAAACTATTTATTACTTTTGGAACTTGGTTGTTTAGTGATTAGCTTATGTTTGTTTATGAATATTGACATGGCTCATAACTATTAAATCTCAACTTAGTAAGTTACTAAGTTACTTTACAATCTCATGATTACACAATAATTACGTTGATGATTCTTCGTTCTTTATGTTATCTTGTTATTTGCTTGTATGTTATTCCATTTGGATTAACTATGTCCTCGAATGGTTTCATCGTGTGATAAAGAAGCAAGTTTCTAGTTTCTACCATTGGTTAGTAATCCTAAACATGATTATTTACACTCTGGTATGTTTATATTTCATTAAGTATGGTTAAATTACATTTTAGGATATTATATTATGTATATACACCGTCCGGTAATATCACTCCGATAAATACTACTTATCCCCGATATCCGCTATCCGATATGGATTTTGACTGTCCAATAAATCTTCGATAACCGATATTTAAAATCTTGGTTAAGAGTCTTAAGACCCTCAACAGTCTCTAAGACACCAAAAAAACTTAAGTGATGAAGTTAGTCAGCTTTTAAAAAATCCAAGGATTAAGCGGACACCATGGATACATGATTCATTTGAATAAACATATAAAAGGATCTGACATAGCAGATATTACACCACTAGACCCTAAACACCTCACACACATGTAAAAGACATTAATCGATTCATGTTTTAATTTTTTTCCACTGCGTGGTTATTTAAATTAAAAAGTTGGATCTTTTAACTATTCTACAGTCACAGGTGGAAATTGCAAAGGGTCATCTCTTCCAAAGAAGGCAACAAGGTCATTTAAATATACTTGATAATGTGAAGGTGGAATCTTGGTGAACCCATGTTCCCCGTTTAAATATTGAGCATTATGAAGTCAAAAAAATTACTGAGCATTATTTTTTTATTAAGTCTAGGTAAATTTATCATTCATTGGAATGACCTCAAAATTAAAGTTTGAGGTTTATTCTTTTTGTGCTATAATTACTATCAACATATTAATTGTTGTCACCCTTTTCACAAATTTTATTTCTCATGTTTTCAGGTCACAATTGAGTTGTTTATTCAAAGGAAGTATACTCACTTTTTTAGGTTTCAATTAATTGAGATGCTTTACCATGCAAATAGTAACATTTAGGGATTTAAAATTCCAATTTTTTATTTTAGTTTTGAATGAGTATGTTATATAAGATTCTTATGTTCTTCCTTTTATGGACACACACAATTAACCAATATCAAAAAAAATTATGCTTATATCAAGATCTCTAAGTAGATGTGTGACATAGTACGTTGGTCATCAGTACCCTATATAAATGAAAGCATTAGTAATTCATATCCAATTGCCTAATATGGACAAAATTCACATTCTATTAATGTCAGGTTTTAGTTATATAATGCAAAATAGGGGTGACATTCAAATTTGTCAAACAAACCTTAATAAAATGAACAATATGCTAATATATAGTTGCAAATGAGTCTAATTGCTCTCCTAATCCTTCCATATTATACTGCCAATAAAACTGATTATCCACATTATTGTTTTATGATAACTGATGTTTATCACAGTTTTAATTATAGACCATAAATGAATTAGGCGATTACCCTTGGAAACTGTAAAGTGTACTCATCATTTGGATTTACATTACTTGAGGTGATTAGGCGTCATAAATATAGATAGTTATCTTAGTCCTTTTGTTAAAATGTCATACATGTTTTTTTTATGCAAATCAAGGAAAGAGCTATACTATTCTTATGTTGTCTTTAGGTGCAATCAACGTTTAAACAAACCCTGATGATGACTTTTAGACAATTAGAAAAAGTAATATATCAAAATTTATCAATTTTTATGCATCCTTAACAATTGACATGGTGTTCCGACTAATACTAATATACGGTTTTGCACCTTTCTTAAAGGTTTTACACTGTTTGTTCAGGTGTTTAAATTACAAGCCATGAATCCTTATGAACTGAACAATGCAAGTTTTTACCTTACTCCATTTTGCTATTTGAAGTTCAATATTTTAATTTGATGAAGTTTTTTAATGTGCTTTTGAATTTCTCATACAAACATTTCTAAGTTAAAACACTTGAAATTACTACTTTAGGGACAAACAAAAAAGAATGCAAGACTGATCTAAACAATAGCAAGAACCTTTCTTAAAAGCTCTTCATATGCACAATTAAAAGAAATTTAATTCAAAGTATTAAATTAATCATCAAATTTATCCAAGTCATTTTCCCCAAATGGTATGTACATTTGTGTAATATTTTTATGGTGATTTAAAGAAATAATATAAGAAAGTAATACTTTAAAAACTTACAATTTAACTTTATATTCTCATAATATTGTGGTTAACGTTGTTATGATTTTTGTGAATTAGTTTTTTTTTTTTTTTTTTTTGATTCATTTTTTATTTTCTTTTGGTAGTAATTATTAATCAAAGTATGATGCATAGTTCCTTTGCTTAGCATCATTATTACGAGTTGTTATCTTTTAGCTTACATCTTTAGTGCTACCTTTTGCAATTTTAATATTTGACACTAAGGTATTTATATTGATTTATGGTAATCAAAGTTGGACTATAAAGGAAATGTGAGTGCAAACTCTCATGGTCATCGAGACCAACTCGAATTGGAGGTTACGTATTTGTTGAATTTCAACCAGTTCTAATATAATGCAGACAAGAGCAGTCAGTTCCATCATTCCTCTCAAAAGCAGTCATCATTCCTCTCAAAAGCAGTCAGTTCACTCACTCCACGCTCAGAATTCTAAAGGAACCTCCTCCTCACACTCAACGATTGACCTATAAACTATGTATTTTCTGGGTGTTATTATACTCAAAGTTTGAATCTTTTAAATCTCTAAATTTGAGTTTTCAAGTGAACTTAATTATCTATTGTATATCTTCTATAAGCTTAATTTATCTACTCTCAAGTTCAACTTGGTTTTCTTTCTCGATTAGGCACCAGCTTTCGGGGTTATTGTGCATGTGGATTCATGTCTTAGAAATTTCTTTTCTTATTTGGGTCTATAAAAAGCCAAAGTTTAATAAAGGACTTGGTGTTTTTTGCCTTGACACTAAACATATAAATCCTTTATGAAAATCATATCTATTTTGCAAATTATTATGTTCTATTTGATCCCACACCTTAATCCCATCTTCCAACTAAGACAATCTGAAACTGTCAAATGTATTAGTTCAATTATTTGTGTTTTATTGTTTTTTTATTAGAATCATTGTGTTCACCTTGCTAGCTTAAGACATTTATGAAAGTTATGTGCATCACAAGAGTAAAATCATATCTATTTTGCAAATTATTACCATGTGATTATCTACTTGATCCCACAACTTAATCCCTTCTTGCAACTAGAACAATCTGAAACTATCAAATAATATTAGTTAAACTATTTGTGTTTTATTATTTATGTATTGGAATCATTGTGTTTAGTGTTTACCTTGCTAGCGTAAGACATGTATGAAAGATTTTTTTCTTCCTCAAACTGTCAAATATATTAGTTAAATTATTTGTGTTTTATTATTTATTTATTGGAATCATTGTGTT
This sequence comes from Asparagus racemosus, assembly GCA_037177215.1. Classification (NCBI taxonomy): domain Eukaryota; kingdom Viridiplantae; phylum Streptophyta; class Magnoliopsida; order Asparagales; family Asparagaceae; genus Asparagus; species Asparagus racemosus. The sequence goes on along the minus strand of JBAKGM010000200.1, from coordinate 44,582,842 downwards.
TACCTTGCTAGCGTAAGACATGCATGAAAGATCTTTTCTTCCTCTTCCTCTTATTGAGAAAAGCTCTCACTTGACGATACACCTAAAATAAAAGCTCTCACTTGATAAAACACCAAAAATAGAAAGTTTGTGAAATGTATTATTAGTTTTATGAGAGAGTTATTTGAAATTGTATGTCAAATTATTTAAAGTTATAATAATATTTTAATGTAAATATGTGTGTTGCACGGGTTTTAAACTAGTTACACCAATAGACCCTAAACACCTCACACACATGTAAAAGACATTAATGATGTATATGATTATAATGTAGGTAGCGAATTTCCCTTAATCTTTCTTAATTTACTTGATTAGAATCTATCGATTTAATCACTAGGAATATCCTATTTGCTGAAAAGAAGAAAAGGTTGGATAGTATAATTGTGCCCCAGGAATATATCAAAGTCTGCACCCACAAGTAACAGATGAAACTTTATGAGTTCCAAGTTGAACTATTTTTGAAGCCAAGTACCAATGAGATTCTTCGTCTGGAAACTGGTAAAGGCACCCATCATATCCTCCCGTGTCAGAGGTTAAAAGAAAAAGTTATGCACTTATGTTTGTATACATAACAAAGAAAACTATTTCCCATTCAAACTCGACGGGCATTTAATAAAACAAATGTAAATGGAAAACAAATGGAGAACTCTTAAGACGACGTTCTCCTATTCTTGGAAAACCTGGGCCTCATTCTCCCAAGAACTGAAGAGTCAAAAGTCAACATGTCGATAGAGTATAGATGAAGATAAAAGCAAAAAAAAATTCTTCTAGTCAGAACAATCCAGATTTCTCAAAAAGAACAATAAATTTGACAAAGCTCATAAACAGAGTAACAATAGTCACAATCAATTGCCGGATTTGATGAGTAAGAAATTTTCTAAACTGAGTAGCAAGTTAGCGAATTGAATATCAGTAAACAGTTACCTGGTCTGATAAAATCAGAAAGGCCGAAATCAATAATCTTCATCGGAGCATTTTCATCTTTGGTGGTAAAGAGAAAATTCTGTTAAAAAATTTTAAGCCATGGAATATCAGCAGCAAAGATAGATAATAATACTTTAAGAGAGAAGGGGGGCGAGGGGGTCTACCAAATATACTGGATACAGTAACATGAAGGAAAAACATAAAAACATATAACAAAATTTAGTCCAGAAGCACACCTCTGGTTTTAAATCACGATGTACAACACCTTGAAGGTGACAAAAGGCTACAACACTCAGTATTTGCACAATAATTACTTTTGCATCATCTTCCTTGTACCTTCCACCTCTTTAACAAAGAAAACAGATATAATTATTTAACATCTCAGTAAAAGAACTTGATGAATGAAGCTTAGAATCCAAAAGTTTGCAATACCTGGATAATATTCTATCTAGTAATTCTCCACCTTCACACAATCTGAAAAAGAAAAAAGTAAGACAAGATATAGAAAGTTTCTGACATTTGGAAGTCTTTAAATGAATATCCTATTACAAGTACACTGTTAAGCAGAAGAGCAATTTTTGCCTAAGCCAGATTCCAGTAAGTAATGTGATCAAAACTGAGTGTTGTAAAACAGCTTAAATAGAGCAACCCAGCCAGCCAGCCCAGCCCCCCCCCCCCCAACCCAAACCACCACTTAAAGACGCTCTCTTTTACCGTGTTGTTTGTAAATGCATAATCCAGGAAACATATATGAAAAAGGTAAGCCGCATTGAAATGGATACTATAAACTAGGAGATCTTCAGGGTTGGATTACAGTAGTATACACAATGCTAACAACATTAGAAAAGGAAGCAAAATCACAACCAAAAAAGGATATTAGCGCCATATAAAAGGAAGAAGGCGAAAAACATACTCCATGACTACGTAGACGTTAAGGGCATCCTCACATGCATCATAAAACTTGACTAAGTTTGAATGCCCAGATAGTCCTCTCAAGATTTTCACCTCTCGGCGAACATCTTCAATTGATATTGCTGTTGTCATCTACGAAAATGAAAGGATTAATTAGCGAATCATGCTCATAAAACTAGGAAGCCGTTTTATTTTTCAACGGAAGACATTGCGAAAATGCAGTCACCAGAAAAGGAAAAACATATGTTAATGCACATCGATGCATAGGTGAGATAACAAATCTTCCAGGAAATATCCAAGGATTACACATGTAATATTTTCATTAGTGTTTTCTCCTCCGAGTCATTCAGGCACATGAGCATCAGTTACCCTACGGAGCTGAAGAGAAGTCAACACAACCAATTTGTTGCCGGCACCCATCACCGGCTAAAGTTCAAATTTTGAGCACTTGAAATACCTCATGCTTCGTGTTAATAAGCACCCTAACATTCACTTTCCCTGAATTCATGATACCCCATGGGTAGGGTTTGGTTTGGTAATTTCCAGCCCCAAATTGACAAGTTAATTTGCACCGCAAGAAATGGAAAGATGAAAACTTTTTTTGACATACCACCGCACCTTAGCTTTAGAGATGATCTTGACGGCGACGAGCTGGCCCTTCAGCTCCCCTTTCTTCACCCTCGCCGAGCAAGTATGCCCGAAATGCCCCCTTCCCACCTCCTTCACCACCTCATATCTCGCCCCAAAATTCTTCCCGTACCCAAAACTCTTGTCCAGCGCTCTCTCCGCCGCCTCCTCGCTCTCTCCTCCACCTCCTCCCCCGCCGTCCTCGGGGATCGGACCCTCCTTCGGCTTCGCCGGCCCCTGTCTCTTCGCCAGAGACGCCTTTATGTGCTTCGCCGGCGACGGCGGCGGGAACGGCCGCTTGAAGAACCTCCTCGGCGTCGACCTCGCCGGAGACGGAGAGACCCCGGCGGGAAGAGGGCTGGAGGAGCCGTGAGGGTAAGGGCTCGGCCACGCGGAGGCGGCGTGGGCGGGGGTTGCGGTGGCGCTCTTGGAGACGGAGGATGGAGGGATCTGGGTGACGTGGCCGTCGCCGGCGTCGTCCTCGGCGACGGGGATGTTCTTGCCGTAGCACTGCCCCATGGCTCAGGATTGAGATCGGTCAATTTTCGATCTCGCAACGATCCAAAATTATTTTCTCGAGGATTTATAGTGCGCGAGAGAGAGAGAGAGAGAGAGAGAGTACGGATCTATAAAAAGCCGAAGAATCTTTTAAAGTAAAAAATAAAAGAGATTTTCGGGGTAGAGAATTTATAGAGGGAAGATAATTTGGGGTTTTGTTACCATCAGCATCAGAGAGAAAGAAAAAGGAAAAAAAAAACAAAAACAGAGGCTTCTTTTTTATATTTATTTATTTAAATTTATACTTAAAAAGAAGAGAAATGAAGCGGGGCCCACGAGAGGGAGCAGCAGAAGAACAGCAGTCAGAAACAAGAAGCAAGGGGTTCCTTTTAGATTGCGGCATTTTAGGAAGCGCATTTTTGTAAAATTTGCTTACACAGAACAGCGTACAGGTTATCTGAGGAGAAATTGTAGCACGTGGCAGACCTACATTGGAAAAGAGGCTGCTGTTGAGGACAGCGCAAAACAAGGAAGCGGGCCCCAGTGGCACACAACTGGGATATGCCATTTGTACGCAGGGTTAAATTGGGAAGGGAAAGGGACAATAAAAACTTGGCAGTTGTGAGATAACAAATATTACTTCAAAACGAAATGGGAAAAGAGAGTGAAGTTTTTGAAGTTTCCTATTTGGAATTGGATGGGAGCAACACACTATTTTATATTGGCAACTTGTTTTGCTCGAAAGTTTGCATCCGATGCTACTAGTCATTTTCTAAATGCGGTAGGGGTATAGGCTCTCCTTTAAAGACTTGAAGGAAAAAACGAAAAAAAAGGTAATGGGTGATTATTTTGTGGAGAAACGAATATCAGGATCCTCATTTGATTTCATTCTTCTCTAACATCACTCCAAAAACAGGAGAGATCATTTCACTGATTGTTCATTTTTTAACATAGGAGTCGTATCGATCTTCATTTTTCACCTAAGACGACAAATCATAATTGTTCATTAAATGTTAGACCATCGTGTTTGAGGATATACAGTGTCTAGTTGCAGTAGAGAAGATGAATCTCGAATAAATTGCCTGTTCATTTATATCACTAAAAGTAAATGTTTTTCCTTGGTTTATTTATAATTATACCATTGAATTTTACTTGATGACAATAACGGTATTGATGATTTTGCGTTGTTGGTATAATTATGGTATTTTATTATTATTCTCCTTTGAACAGTCGGTTCTTATCGTTCGGTTAGTCTGCCTCTCATAACCGAGTTAAAGCACCTTACTGTAATGCATAATAACAAGAAAAATTAAAAATAGAGTATGAATATTTACATGTATGTTGTATGTGTATGTATCAGTTGCTTTCACAGAGGACGCTTGTTTAATTACATGCTTAACCTATAAATATTAAATGAGGAGTCAGTGAACACAACTTTAAGCCGCAATTGATGTCAACTACTGGGATATTCTTTTTTATGTTTATGTCGTGAGGGCTAGGTTGCTAACTAACATTTCCTTTCTCGTTATAAATATTGATTGATAATATATGTGGGGTTTAATAGTTGGTTCGGTAGTTCAAACTTTCAAACATGACCTCCATCTCCTTAGTTTCTATAATGAATTGCTCGAAAAAATTTCTATAATGAATTGCTCGAAAAAAAGGAATTTGGTGAATGGAAAAATAGTTCCTAAAAGGGCTAAGAACAAGTGGAAAGTTTAGTCCCACATTGGGTAGAGTAAAGAATGATGATGAGTTTATAAGTGAAAGCCCAACAATAGGAGTTAAGCTCTTATTGGGGATATTGTGCCTCACGCGCCCGCGCAGGGGGTGCAAATCCCAGGATCTGAACTAGCCCGATTAGCCTGAACTTGTGTACATGCGCGCGACCTGCGGACACGAATGTCGCACCAAATTTCAGGGGCTTAGAACAAGCTAAGTTTTGCCTAAAGAGATAATTTTTTTAGCCTTGGCACAATCGGTTCGGGTTCGGGTTCGGCTTGCCCAAGAGAAAAAGAAGTTTTGGCTCGCAAATTGTGGGGCGGTTACAAAGATTGTACACGTGGGGAGGTTACAAAGTTTTATGTGCATTATCTGCACGTGGGGTGGTTACAAACCTTT
>JBAKGM010000200.1:44561625-44577621 GCA_037177215.1 Asparagus racemosus | reverse complement strand
AACCATCACAATGACACACACTTCTAATTTCTAATTATAAATACCCATACGTTTATCTGTGTGCATTTCAGTGGTAAGCCGACGTATTTCCTTCACCAGCATAGCACTTCTGTGCACATAAGGTTAAAATAAGATCATCCAATTAGAGAATACTCATACAAATAAAAATGTGGGAGAAATCAGGAAGATGCAGGTTCATTTATCTAATTGGCTAGTCAAGCATGAACTGATTCATAGATCTTTCGGCTTCGATTGCCAAAGATCTATGAATCAGTTCATGTTGATTGGCTTATTTTTCTTTTTTTAAATTCATTTATGCAAGAACTTTAAGGAGTAAAATCATTTGTGGACTACATAGCTTTGCCAACCAATTGTCATGTCCATAATGAATGGACCACCAATTCTTTTGGTTGGAAATAGTAGTATACAATACTAGAGACTTTAGAAGCATCCACTTTAGTGGTGATTTTTTATTGTGCTCCTTCTGTGACACCTTAGTCGTAGGTTTTCTTAAGTTTCCTTTAACATTTTTGGGTTGCTATAAGAGCTCATACATACACCTTCTGCACTTTGATTTGCATGGTCTTTATGGAGCATAGGTGAAGTTGACGTTAAGATGTTTGGTGATAAGTGTTTTTGGAGAGCCAATTATTGTCATGTCGAAGATCTTCTAATCCGTTTAGTGTGATGAGTCCTTATTTTCTACAAGTTAATTCAGCTATCTTGATTTGACTGTTCAGAACTTGTAAAGAAACTTAGCCAACCTTGCACTTTTAATTGCATCTTGGTTGAGCAATGTTATTCTCACAGTATATGTTAGCTTTTGATAATTTCAAGATTAAAAGGTGGTTGGGATGGAGGTTTAAGTAAAACTTTTCTGACTGTAACACACCTGAGCATTTTAATCAACTCTTAGGCTAAGACAGCAAGCACCATGTCTAATCTTCAGGCTTTAATTTAACTTAAAATCCAAAATCTTAAAGGAAAAAAACTCTAATAAAAGACTTCTTCAAAGACTGTTGTAAACCTGAAGTGCAACTAATTAAACTAACAAGCGATCCAACCCAAACCAGATAAAACCCAATATTGCTTCAGTTTTGCTTTGATTGTAAATCTTGGGTCCTTTCAAACAAGGGTACAATCCAAGGAAATATGAACAAGATCCTATTATAAATCCTCCATGAGAAATGGGGCATTTAGTAATATATCCTTTTTTATCATACAGTTAAGCTCATGAAACCAGGAGTCTCCCACCAAATCTATATTAACTGAATGTTCAAATAACTGACATATAAAAATTTACACTATTTTTGTTATGATTTTCGTTTCTTCCACCTTTTTACTTCTTATTTCCAACTTTTTTCCCGAAGAAAACCAGCACCCCTACTATTTTCCGCTTTTATTTATTTACTTGTTATTACCCTCAGACGATAGAAGTTTCAAAGCGCCAACAGAAAGTCAGGGAAGTCCCTGGAAACACAGATAATAACTTAAAGTTGGAAGTGGCAGAATCCAAGCTGCAAGAGTTGAAATCAAATATGGCAGCATTAGGTAAGGAAGCAATTGCTGCAATGACCATGGTTGAAGCAAACAACAAAGGTTAACTTTTGGTGATGGTATGTTTTTAATTATCTAAACTGGTGCTTTGATCACAGCACTTTCGGCATTCCTTTGGTAGCTTAGCCAAGAATGTTTTGTGTTTTATCCCCTTCTGATTTAAAGATTGAAGCAGAGCGAACCTATCATCAAAGGATGGCAGCAATACTTGAACAGCTTGAAGGAGAGGCAAGTTAATATGCCCAGGAGCTTTTTTGTTGTACTGATTGCATAACATGCTTCAATAGAGTCGAACATTAAACTTTTTTGTTGTATTACTGAAGGGACTGGATTATTTGAATTTCATTATCTTTTTGCTGCTCGTTCTCTAATGTTCATTTACATTAACAGATGATGTCTGAGTTCCTAAGAAATGAAGTGTCTTCTCTCCCTGTCATGAAAAACTGTATGCCTTCACCACCATCATGTGAAGAAGTCAGTGGCATGTACATCTTCCAAAATGAAGGGCCAGCTGAGTCCATGGAATACTTTTTAGCCGAAGTACAAAGTTCAAATTTTCTACGCCCAATGCTTATCAAGGTGTTCTAATTAATAATAGGCATCTAAAACATCTGCATGTATATTTTCTGTTCTTCACTGTCTTGCAGGTTATGCTTTCATTTCAGGCTGAGACAGATGTTGAGATTAACCTGTCAGCCGGCGACTATGTTGTTGTAAGGAAGGTACACATGTATTGTTACATTAGAGAGATCTTTTGCATTAATGGTTTTCTTCTGATATTGCTTCTTGCTCTATAAATGATGAGATGAAAATTGTGGAGTCATTTTCTCGTGGGAATTACATCTTGTGCCCGTGGGAATTACAATTTGTGGAGCAATTTACATCATACCATCACTTGTTAAAATTGATGATCGATAATTGGTGTACGGGTAGATAGAAAACCATTTGAATGGACGATTTGGAAGGCTTCTAATTAGTGACGTGAAGAAACAGACTTAAGTACTGGAAGGAACCTGTGACAAGGTATTGTATTTGAATGGTGCTCATAGTGTGGGTATTCATTGATTGTAACTGGTTAAAAGGAAGTCATATATAAAAGGCGTAGGCAGTTCTCTGCTTGCATATGCCCCAGGAAAGTGTTTACTAACCATCTGGGCTCGGATTGCCTTGAATTAACATTTCATAGCCTTCTTCCCTCCCTCATGAAGCCGCTGAGAAAGAACTAAGTCGTGCACCTTTTTGGATTTCTATCAGTTTGATATTTTGTAGAATCTGAAAAAGACAATCTGGCAAGCAAATACAGTCTTTCAAGGTGGATTTGGTTTTTTCTACAATTTGCCTGCATAGTAACCATATAGTTCTCTTTCACATGAGTGTTAGCTGAAATTCTAAATGGGCTAATTGTGATTCTTGCTGTCTGTAATTCCATGTTCATGATTTTCCTTACAGGTCTCCGGCAGCGGATGGGCAGAAGGTGAATGTAAAGGCAAAGCCAGTTGGTTCCCGTATAGATATAGTCAAACACGGGAACGAGTTCTTGCAAGTAAGATTGCTGAAGTACATTCGAATATCCTTCCATAAGTATTTATTCTGATTCATGATCACTTGAAGCTTTAATTAGAGGCTATAAAGCTATCAGACTACCATTCATGAACTGGAGGAGTTGGTGTCTTCCTATTATTGTGTACTGTACATGGGAAATTGTTTTAGTATCAAGTTCCTTCTTCTGTTTCTTCTAAAGGAAAATTGTTTGTACAGCTGTTTCTGGAGTAATGTAACGTGATACAATAGGCCTCTGGTGAGTATTGTTTTATAGAATGCAATTATGGTATGCAAACGTCCACTTTGTGTGAATAATATGGCAAGGTGATGGTTAATATCTAGTGTTAATTACACACGCACACACACTAAAAAAAAACAATGTTGTTACATTAATATCAACAGGATGCTATATACTATCCTAACCATTATTGATCAGGTGGGTACAATCGTAAAATAGAAAGTTTTGATTTCTTGGTGTGGTTCGTATTCTTTTCATCATCTATTATTATTTTCATTATATTACATGCGGAGGATGATGATGATCACAATATCATGCATGTGTTTATTGAAAAAGGATGTGCTCTACTAAGTAGTTGGCAGACTTAGATCCCTAGCACCCCTCTCTTTTCCTGCCATACAGAGTAGAGGCAGTTTCTCGGCCAGAAAATTGATCTCCTGATTCCCTTTGAAGCCCATCAGCTCAGCCATGTCCTTGGCCTTCTTTCTAAATCCCATTCCGCCATCAGTACTCGAAAATATTTGCTGTATCCCTTTGACGATCTCCTCTCTCTTAAATACTCTCCGAAACCCTGGTGTACCTCCTGCATCATCATTATTGTTGTTCATTAACGACAATTCGCCCTTGATCTCCACTCCAACCCCAAGCTCCACAACCAGCTTGGCATTGAGAGGCTGATCCAGCTGCAGAGGCATCGCGACAAGGGGAACACCAAACCTCATCCCTTCCACCACAGAACTCCACCCGCAGTGACTCAGAAACCCACCGGTGCTTGGATGGTTCAGTATTTCTCTCTGCGGTGCCCAGCCCTCTACTATCAGTCCCCTATCATCACTCCCAATCCCTTCTAAAACCCCACAAGCCCTGTTCTTTTGTTTATGATCGCCCCCTTGCACCCTGCAGTTTCCTTCCTCCTCCTGCTTAGGGAACCTGACCACCCATATGAAGCCGACCTTGCTCTGTTCCAGGGCCTGGGCTATCTCCTCAATCTCCTCATCCATCATGAAGTACTCAGTGCCAAAAGAAACAAACAGTACAGAAGACCTCTCCTTGTTGTTGAGCCATCGGATGAGCTTCTTTCTGCACTCACGGTCCTCGTCCATGGTGTCGGGCACCAGAGGACCGACTGGCACCAGCTCCTTGGAGATGAGGGATGGCAAGTAATCCAGGTACTTGGACTCAATCTCTGTGAAGGTCCTTATGGCCACGAAGTTGGAGGAGAGGCCCACGCACTCCAGAAGGCGGTCGGCGTCGGAGATACCATTGGCCACCCGCTTGAACATGTGCGTGCAGATGATGTTGTGGTGGTCATCCTGGGATAGAGGGATGTCGAAGAAGGGGAACTTGTGTCCATGATCAAGCTGCTTAGTGAGGTGGTGGTAGAAGAAAGCGGTGGCGGCAGCACCTGTGGTGAGGAACAGGACGGCAGGGATGTTGAGCCTGTTGGCAGCTCTAGGAGCCCAAGGCTGGATGAAGTCGTAGATGAGGAGGTTGGGGCGCAACTCCTCCAGGATTCTGGAAAAAGCAGGCTCAGAGAGGTCGAAGGCGGTCTTGAGGGCGGGCATGAGATGGGAGGGGAGGTACTTGGTCGTGTGGAGCCGAGGGTCTTGAATGGCTGCTGTGGTGGGGAGGTGGAGGTCAACGAGCCTGATGTTGGGGAAGGCGGACTGGTCGAGCTGTCGCTTAACGGAGGAGAGGTTGACAGGGGTGGAGCAGAAGTGGAGGAGAATGTTGTTATGGGAGAGCCTCTTGGCGAGTTCAAGAAAGGGGGAAAGGTGGCCATGAGCAAGCCACGGCAGCATCAACACATCAACAACTGCTCTCTCTTCTTCTGGCTCTCCCATTCCTACCTACCCCTCAACTGGTTTCAGATAATGTGTCTGAGCAGCAACTGATAACATATAAGTGTGAGAAGTGAGACCACTCATAGTGATAATTAGTAAACAGAGTTTTCAAGAGATAGGCATGATCTCGTGGGGAAAAGGACAAAGAGAGAGAGAGAGACAGCGATGGAAACTGCTAACCCCGACTCTTGACAACTAGTGCTAGGGGACAATCGATGCATTATCCATCCTAAGTCATGGCATGCGTAACCCCTTGGATCCTCAACACTAATTAGTTTTGACTTCCACTGGAGTAAGATTGTCGACAGTTTTATTTTAAGGTTAATTGCGAATTGCGAACAGACCCCTCTGGTATCGATATAAGTAAGTTACTTTCCCTCTAATTTTATAGTTTCAAGTAGGCTCTCCGAGTGAAAACTTTTACCTCCGAATCCCTCCTTCAGTGGGATATTCCATCCAATTTTCCATCACCCAGTGCAAATAGACTCCCCTCTCTATCATTCCGCTAATATGTCACCACCAATATATTTTTCCATCCAGTTTTTCTAATCTAAAAAGTTGTAACTTGATGGTTTTTACCCATGCATGTGCGGTATGTCTTTTGCGGGCCAACGCTCAAGAAAACAATAATAATAGAAAAATGGAAGAACACAAGGATAATCGAGATATTATCTTTTTTTTTATTGATCATATGGAACAATCTTTTGGTCAATAAAATTATGATATTCTGGATCACCAATATATATTGTATTTATCTCAACATATATAAATCACAATTCAGTACACCAAGATATGTTACCTATATAATTAATTTATGGGTAAATTACAACAATTCAATACACCAATATATCTTCAATATTAGCAAAACGGTCGGTGTATTGACATCTCTTTTTCAATGCCCACCAATCTTGTAAGCGCATTGCCGCCTATACGATAAACAGATCCAGCGATATCCTGCGGTCATCAATCAAATGTCCTGATGCGCTGAAGGCGCATCCTGAAGCTACAGTAGAAATCTGCACTATTAGTAACTCATGAGCCATGATAAAAAGCACAGGACATGAAGTTGTTTCATATACTTTAAACCATTGCAAAATATCGCGCACCTAATTATTTTGACTCTTAACTAAAAGTGCAACTAAATATTGTTTTAAGTTCTGAAACTTCCTTTAAGGGTGCTGATCCACCACTACCCATACAACCAGTTAGTCTATCTATTAACATCTGTCTGTCAAATGAACACGATTCATACTCAGTCTAGAGCTGGTAGTTGTAGGAGATGTAGCTTAAGAACTTCCACCATGTCTAGTTGAATGCTCTTCATATAATTTTTAAAAATAATATTTGATGGTGTTATGATGAGTAAGAGCAGTAATAGGCTCACCCGCATTAGCTTCTATTACCATATTTTCATATAAAGAATTCACTAAATTTCGGAGACCAATATTCTTCAAGCATGGATCAATAAGAATGCTCAAATCGAAAATAATAGGAATGGATCTAAAAGACTTATTAAATTGCACTTCCATTTATATAATCATATTTAAAAAATAATTATCCATGCAATAAGTATTAAAGAATTGAATATTAAAAACTTGTGAGTAATAACAGCCAGATAATATAAGAGTAGCTTCATAAAAAACTTATAGCATGTTCTTCACACAATTTATGTTCCATTCTTCTTCAATTATTCCATATACAGAGGAAGAACTAGAACTAGACGTAGAAGCATAGAAATTAATAAAACTAATTATAATTTTTTTATACTGGATCTACTACTATATTTAACATTAAATATAGGTGGAATTCTACTCACGGTCAACATCTTGTGGAACTTTTTTAGGCCTCATATTTTTTCTTCTATAAATTTTTCCCATCTTTTAAGCTTTTTTCAATAGCATTGAGAAAATAAGTAATAGACCTAATTTTTTTTCTATCATTGTTTTAACTTTATTAAATGCATTTTGCACAATTAAATGCAAAATATGACACATACATCTAATATGAAATAAATCAACCTGGCAAGACAATAGCAAAGATGATTTGATATGGTCTACTGCTACATTATTATTACTTGCATTACCCAGTGAAAGAGTAAATTATCTTTCAAAAATTTCTAATTTTACAAGTTCTTCCATTATTAAATTTGCAACATTTTCACCGATGTGTGATTCTCCAAATAAAATAAAAGAAACATCTCTTTTAAATATTTATCAACTATCATCAATCTAGTGTGCCAAAATACATAAATAACCAATTTATACTTTAGATGTCCAAATATCAGAAGTTAGAGAAAATTTATATTTTAAGTTTTAAAATAATTAATTAATTTTGTTTTTTCCCTCTCTATAATATTTCATAATATTACGTTGACAAGTTTGACGAGAAAATTTTTTTAAAAAGTGAGACACGTATCCTCTTTAACCATATCTTCAAAATCATCATCTTCTATAATTTTAAAAGGAATATTTTTAAGAACAACAAACCTCATGATGCATTTTCTAGCTCGAACTGCATCCTAGCTCCATGTACCAAGGCCACCTGAGGAAGATGACTGAGAGAGAAAAGATTGGAGGATGCTATGTTAAAATGTTTCTTGCCTTCTGTTGTGGGTCATTCAATGTCATTTGAGGTAATTAGTCCTGATCTTATGATGTGCTCCAAAGACTTTGTCGCATAGCGCGCATTTTGCCTTTTGGTTGAGAATACAGTTGTTACTATCTTTAGTAATTTCAATTTTCTCAACTGATCTCATTCTTTTAAAAGTTGGAGGTGTTGCATCTTCGGATTTAGATTCTGACTCAATAGTAGGAGGACTCATATGGGGAGTTGAAGGAGTTGCATTTTCACCTTTGAATATTTCCGAATCAGAGGAGGAAGCCATTGGAATTAAGAGAATTATGTTAGGACCGTGTCGATGCAATTGACTTTGTTTGATGAATAACAAATCTTTATATTGGTCTAACATATATTTGAGATGTTTTATACAACTTATAAGAAGTTAGAATCAAGTTCAATATTGAAAAAAGTAAGATGACAAGTTAATCATAGCTGATTCTTAAAAAATACTACGAGTGAAAATCATTTTTGAGCATATGGCAATGTTCATCTCCTTATCACTAATCCACAAGAATAAATGAAACTCAATTCAGAGATGCGTTACTCGAGATATGAATATTTTAGTTAAATAACATCGAAAAAGTCAGCAATAGGATTGAAACATATACCAAGGCTGAAACTTGCATGGGTCGTAACGTTTGGCTCGGTTATCCAAATCGCTATTATAATAGCTTTTTTGAAAGCTCTCAGTTTGATCTATCTAATCATCAATGTAAGTTAAGCTCATCGATGGTCCATATCAACTCATATATGGTCTACAGTTACACATTGATGCTTTCCCGAGATTTGAATAGTAACTGTTGATGGCTAAGTCTGACCATTGATGGTTGAACTTCAAATTTGTGATTTATGATCTTTTTTGGAGTCAATCTTAGTCGTTCATTGCCCATGTTATGTAGGCTTTTTCCTCATGATTTCCAGAGATATTCTTAATCTAACTGAGAGAAAGAAAAAGGAAGAGGAAGAGAGCTAGGGTTTCAAGTTGGTAAAAGGGTCTTGCTCAGGCTTCTCAGAAAGCACTCTCGACGTCGTTCTTCATCATCCGATCGTCAACCTTCGAGGAGTGTTGTCTTTGGATATCATCATCATCGTCTTTCTTCTAGATCTCTACAATAAATCTTTAGGAGAACGATCTTAATAAAAAAAAGGGCTATAAGATCTTTTTGTATTGCGCTTGATTATTATTTATTTTTATTGGTTTAAATTTAGTTTTACAACTGAATTGAGTTTGTTTAGCATACTCAAGCCAAGGTGAATTGAGGAATTGAGTCTAGCTAGAGTTAGATGTTACTCATTATCGAGAGTTAGGTTAGACGACTAGTTTTGGGTAGATTTTAGGGTACGATATTTGTAAGCCTATTGAATCAGATTGTGATTCAGGAGAACTCTTGGTATAGTGAGAAAGCCTTTTCATGAGAAAAAAAGTAGATGTAGGATTGTTATCCAAACCACTATAAAATCTTGGGTGCCCTTGGTTGGTTATTATTTATGGTTGATTATCATTGTTCGCTTTTATTTTATTTATTTCATTGCATATTCTGTGTTTTTTAGCGAAACTTAGTAGCAAACCTTTTCGACCCCCACCCCCTCCCCACAGGCTTGCATCTTAGATCCATCAAATTAGAGGATTAGGATAGAGTATTTAAGAGTATAAGAGAGTATTAGAGGGTATAAGAGAGTATTAGATGGTATTAGAGAGTATAAGAGAGAACTAGAGAGTATTAAGAGAAAAAAAAGGGTGATTTTTGGATGAAAAACCAAATGAAAACCACCCCTCTATGTATGGAGGGAGCTCTCTAGTAAAATGACCAAGATATTCTCAAATTTTGGCCCTTTTTTACTATGTTTTAGGATATTTTGCTCAAATGATCCAAAATAGCTGTTTATGGCCGGATTTGGGTCTGCCCAAATAGGGCCGAGCCACCCGGCCACAATGGCTGGTAAACAGTTAGTTTACTAGTCGTTTTGTGGGTCGAGGTGTGGTCTGGGTTAGGCTGGGTTTTTGGCCCAGACCTGGTCCCAACAGCTAGTAATCTAGCAGTTGGGGAGGACCAGGTCCGGGTAGCCCGGACCCGACATAGATTATCTAACCCAGTGACACAGCGTCCTGGGCTAGGCAATGGCGATGACACCCAAACCCAAGCCTGGAGCCCACTCTGGCCTGATTTTCTAGACTTTTTTTGGGCCCGAGCATGGTACTGGCCCGGCCTGAATCAAGCCGGATTCCGGGCCGGGTCCGTGCTGCAGGTTTTTTAGACAGACTTAGTTAACACAAATGAGTGCGAAAAGAGAAGAGATGACATGTCATTAAATAAATGAGGATAAAATAAGAATAAACAAAGAGTTTTGACATGACAATGGTTGGAGGCTACACACCTTTCATTTTGGGGACTTAGCGTTTGTTGACTAGGTCTTCAGAGTTAGTCGCACTTGAATTACTATTTTGAGGCCTAAAAGCATTTTTTTTCACTTGTACCTTTCATTTTGGCCTTTTTAGTTAGTAAATTCCGAGATTCATCTTGCCCTGACTACTTGTGGGGAAAAAAAGGAAAACAAAAGAATTAGGAAAAATTAGTCTGTTACTAAATGTATACCTTAAAGCAAAACATTTCTCTTTAATCCCTCCCAAAGCTTGCACGTCAACTTCTCTCTTCTCAAACTTATTCGCCACCTGTTATCAATCCCAATTATCCATTCTTTTTCTTAATTCTTTTTCTAAAATTAATAATCTGAAATCATAGAAATAATAATATGTTATGATTTGTTACAATATATATCTGTAGAGAAATTTCTGGCGATTTCATTGTCTTCAGTAATTTTTAGCGATTTCATAATAATAATATATTTATATGTGGAGAATATTGTATAAGAAATCTTGAAAAAAATCTATATATTAGCACCAGATTATGCCAAAAATAATCTTTCTACTTTTGGACAAATCTTTAATTCCTAATCTAATTTATCTATAATATTACTACCAGTTCTATATATATACCAATAACATAATCCATATAACATGAGATAATGAAACTTACCAAAATTGCTTAGGTATTTACTTACCCAAAATTTTTTAAAAAATGAATTTTAAATAAACGGAGGTAAAGGATATCTTAGGTAATATTAGTTATCTTAGTAAGATTTTTTGGGTGAGAATCTTCTTATTTAACATAAGCTTTGTTTCTATATAGGGTTAATTGAATACACAGTGATAATCACATTTTTATTACAATTTAATACTCTCATCATCTATTTCATTTAAATAAAAATATCATTAACAAACGTGTTTTATTTTAGTTTGCAGGTTAATGAAAAAATAATGAATAAAAGCTCAAAAGACTCAAACTTTCTGATTTTCTACCATTTATTGAAGCCCAAATATGGAGACAAAAGAAGGCCCAAGAAAGCTCAAGGATCCATGAAGAAATAGTGTCAAGAAATCACAAAAAAATTAAATCTGTGCAAACCAATCGATTAGCCAACCGATTGATTCACAAAAGACTGGTTTAATAGATGTGGTTTAATTCCTTGATCTCCAAGTTTTATCCAACGGTTGTCATACATTGCTGCAGGCTATAAATAGGGGTAGAGGGTGAGGGATTTGAGTGTGAAATATTTTATAAAAACTCCTTTGGAGAAGAAAGTTACTCTTAATTGAGAAGACCTTCCAACTTATAACTTTTTGTTACAATTAATAAAAAAATATTTTCACCCCTTCATATTTTTCTTTTCTTCTCTTTATTTGATCATGAAGATGAAGATGATATGAAGATGAAGATTTACATTCATCAAGAGGCTAGAACCGTCTTGGAATGTAAGTTTTCTCTTTTATCTTTTATTTTCTTATAATATTTTCCTTTCTTATTGTTAAATATTCATGAGGCTAGAACTCTCTTGGATTATATTTATTTTAATGCTTGTAGAGTAGATTTACTTTCATGTCCTTACTTTCTTGCTTTAATTTCTCACATTTATTTTATAGCTTAGATTTTATTTTCTTACACTATTCACCTTTAGGCTAGAACCCTCTTGGGATTAGTTTTTATTTTTTATTTTTCTTTTCTTTGAGTCACCTTGAGGCTAGGACCCTCTAGGGAATTGCCATTTTCTAAGATGTGGAACTAATTCTTGTGGAACTCTAGAAATTGCATGAAATTAAGTTTTATTTCTTTCATAATTTATGAATCATTTTCTTATGCTTAAAATGATCATGTTTGGGATAGTCAACTAAAGAACTAATTGGTAAAAGAAATTTTAGAATTACTATTTAGTTGTTATTATTTTCATGAGTATTAACTTTACTTGAATATAATTTGATAGGTTATGCTTTCCTTAAGTAGTTTGATAGTCTATACTTAATAAATCTAAAATAGAATATTATAAAAAGAGAATAGTTTATATTTTATAAGTGAGATTAGCTAGTGGATTCAATTTTAGATTCCTCATATCTTTAATTGAATCCTTCATCTTTTACTTTCTTGATTTTAATCTTTACTCTCGATTTTCATTTGTTTGTTTTTACTTTTCTTCACTGTAGGCATCAAAAATTGCTGATGACCCCAAGTATGATTTAATCATGAGAAGACTGAAGAATGACGTCATCAAAATCTAAGAAAATCAACCCCAGGGGTAAAACTGGCACATATATGTTCAAGACACTTATTGTGTCCGGGTCATTGCTGAGACACTTATTGTGTTTGGGCCATTGTCGAGACACTTATTGTGTCTGGGCTGTTGCCGAGATACCTTTTGTGTCTGGACCATTGCCGAGACACTTATTGTGTCCAGGCCATTACTGAGACACTTTTTCGTGTCTGGGCCATTGCGGAGACACTTTTTCTGTCCAGGCCATTGCGGAGACACTTTTTGTGTCCGGGCCATTGCCGAGACATTTTTGTGTCCGGGCTATTGCTGAGACACTTATTGTGTCCGGGCCATTGTCGAGACACTTCTTGTGTCTCAGCCATTATCGAGACACTTCTTATGTCTGAAACATTTTTCACGTGTTTTATTATTATTTATGGAGCCTATTTGACCTTTTCAACACGTGGGGACGTTCATTTATTAGTGGGCAGTTACATCCTTGAAAACGCCCACTAAATACATAAATGGGGCATTAAAAGTGCCTTTAAAGAATGAGGAGCGGTTAGAACAGGGAGAGAACTAAAACCCTTTTGCCGAGACAGTACAAACTATCTTGCCAATGGCTGAGACAGTTTTGGTGCCCAGACACAAAAAGTGTCTCGGCCAAGGCACCAAAACTGTCTCGGCCACTAAACAATTTTGGCAAGTCACAACTTATGTTCTTTTCAGCTGTTACACCTCCTAAAGACTATAAATAGCCCCCTACACCCATGGAAGACAAGGGGGTTGATTTCAGAGATCTTGGATCTAGAATTTTTGATCAGAAGAGTTGAAAATTTTAATCTAAGCAGAGCAGAGAAGCAGTTCAAGAACATTCCACTTGAAGATTCCTCGAGTTTAAGCTATGCCTTAAATCTTAGGAAGAGTAGATATCTTACTTATCTAAGATATTTGCTTAAGTTCTTGTTTCCTCAGTGAAACAAAAACTCAACCTCGTCAATTCGGCGATCGTTGCTCGGTGGTGCACGGATGACGCGTCCCTGGCACAGGCAAAGGACCCACACAAGCAGGAGCTCGCTACATAGTGACTTCTGTTCGAGTTTTGTACGAGAGTGAGATTTTGTTTTCTTTGTAATAGAGAGAGTTACATGTGTAATCTTTCACACTTATTTTCATTTTGAAACATTTTGGAATGGAAACTACAAAGAACCAACTCATTCTCGGCGTAAACACATGGCAACATCACCGATGATATCTACATGACTCCACCTCCCAAACTTCCCCATTCCAAAGGCTTCGTCTGTCATCTACAGCGCGCCCTCTATGGTCTCAAGCAAGCACCCCGCGCATGGTTTACCAGATGCACACAGGCCATGCAACCCGCCGGCTTTATCCTAGCGAGAATGATCCGACCATGTTTATCTCCTCTAGTGGTGGACACCGCACAATCCTCCTCCTCTACGTCGATGATATGATACCGGCGATGACCCATCCACCATCACCAATATCAAATCTCATCTCCAGCAAGAGTTTGAGATGAAAGACCTCAGTGACCTACACTACTTCCTCGGGCTAGAGATTACTCAATCCTCTCGTGGCTGTCATCTATCTCAATAGAAATTTATTGCAGACATCGTTTCTTGAGCAGAGCTAACGGATCCCAAACACCCCTAGAAATGAAGGTCAAGCTCAAAGCCACAGATGGCGATTCGCTACTTGATGCCACTCAATATCGACATCTTGTGGGGAATTTAGTTAATCTCACCATCACTAGAATCAACATCTCTTATGCTGTGCATGTCCTTAGTCAGTTGGTTGCCGCACCTCACTCCTCTCATTAATCGACATTACTTAGCGTGCTACGCTACTTTCGAAATACTCCAACTAGAACTCTTTTCTTCTGCGCATCCTCATCACTCACTTTTAGCACCTACAGTAATGCAGACTGAGCAGAAAATGTCAGTGATCGAAGATCCACCACAGGGTATTGCATTTTTCT
This sequence comes from Asparagus racemosus, assembly GCA_037177215.1. Classification (NCBI taxonomy): domain Eukaryota; kingdom Viridiplantae; phylum Streptophyta; class Magnoliopsida; order Asparagales; family Asparagaceae; genus Asparagus; species Asparagus racemosus. Next base: position 44,563,241 of record JBAKGM010000200.1, on the reverse strand, counting down.
TGGTGACTCTCTGATCTATTGGAAGTCTAAGAAACAAGATGTTATCTCCTGCTCCAGCGCCGAATCCGAGTATCAAGCAATGACATTCAGCACTGATGAGATTGTCTGGCTACGACGTCTTCTCCTCGACATGTGAGTTTCTTCTTCTTCAACAACTTCTCTACACTGTGATAATATAAGTGCGATTATGATTACTAGCAACCCAGCCTTTCGCGAGCGAACGAAGCATATCGAGATTGATTGTCATTTTACTCGTCATCACTTTCTTGTTGGCACTATCACCCTTCCCTAGGGCAGTCCAAACGGCCCAGCCTGGCCCGGAAAACTGGATTCGGACCGGGCAAAATCGGAGCCCAGACCCGGACCCGGGTGGACCGGGCCAGCCCACTTTTTTTATTTTTTTAATTTTTTTCCTTTAAAAATTAATTTTTTTTAAAAATAAAATTTTAAGAGTAATTAAAAATAAAATATGTAAAATTTTGATAAACATCAATCATACTAAGTGTTTACTATGTAGTAGAAAATTATATTCTATTAGCATATAGTTATATTATATGTAAAGTATACATTAATGATCATATCATACTATATATATACTAGAGGAGAACTGGCAGCTTAGGAATTTTCTGAACTGCTGCCACATGTCATCTTGAGATTGCTTGCTTTTTTAGGGAATTTTAACCGGTTTTAAATATAGTAACAGGGAATTATTAGAAATGTTATGTAAAAGGCAAAAGAAATGGGTTTACGTGCAAAAGTACATGCATAATCTGTGTTACCCTCTCGAAAAAAGATCTTAGCCACGATTCTCCTTTTCTCCACCCTCTTAAACTCGCAAGAATATTCTCTAAGATCCAATTCGTCTTCCCGTATCCTAAATTCCCAAATAGAAATTAAAAATCTTCTGAAGACAATATTAGTTAAGGGGCTGTTTGGTTCAAATCCTAAAATTATACACTTTGGAATCTCATCAATAATTTCAAATCCACGTGTTTTTAACATATTTTGGAATTCCTAATTTTATGTTTTGTTTAACTTGATTAGAGAAAAGCAAATTCTAGAAATTATAATTTATTATTTGATTCAAACTCTAATTTCTTTTTGGGAGATCATTGTGTCTGTCCTAATAAATCTAGCTGCAAGGCTACCTACTTGCAGGTTCTCAACAGTTCATGTTGCACTAACAATGTATGGACATAGATTTGAAAAGGAAGGAGATTCTCAGTGAGACTTTGACTTGTGGAGTCAACGACTTGGGGAAATAGCCTAGGGAACAACAGTTGGCACCCACTCATTTGTATGTGTGTGAGTTTGTTGGTTATGATTATGAGATAGACACTAAAATAGTGGTTGGATATTATCTTATCTTAGAGATAAGATATTCATAATCCTAGTAAGTGTAGGATTCTATCTCAAAGCCCATATATATAGATATAGAGTTTTCATGATGAGATAAAGAAAATACACAAATACATACAACAGCCGTCATTTTCTTCTCTGATCAAATTCGTGCTTTATACGATTGTCGCATCACGGTGTGGTTGCGCTCTGACCGTTTATATTTCTAGAAGGCATTCTAGGGTATCTTTATTTTCACTGTGCATTATATATATATA
>JBAKGM010000200.1:44549762-44561525 GCA_037177215.1 Asparagus racemosus | reverse complement strand
GTTGTCAGCTTGTAACCTTCGTTGACAGTGTTTCTTAGATATTGGCTGTCTTCAGTAATTTTTTTACAGCCTACAGTAAGATCATCACCGCCAGACATTGTTGCAAGAAGATGGAAGGAGGCCCCACGGTGGGCGCCAAAATATTGATGCTCGGATCACACAGTCACTAACCTCCGCGAGATTAGAGTTTAGGAGAGTGGGGTTCGCTTCCTCTCCTAAATGCCTGGTGGTTGCTTGCGTCGGAAGGCTCTCCTGCTCCTGGGGAGTACCTGTGGAAAGGGCAGAGTTGGGGTCTCTGGTGGTCCCTTCGACGATCAAGTTAGTATGAGAAGAGAAAGAAGCGAAATTGCAACATGTGTAGTGTATGTCCGGGCTAGAACATGCTTACCTTATTCTTGGGATAGCTTACTATTTGTATGTAGGTCCGAGGGTACTTTGGTCACTCTGGCTGGTGCTACAGTGAAGTGTGAGTCAGCTTTATGCTTGCGTATATTGACTCAGTGATGGGACCAGAGCTGACAGTGGAGGCTGAGCCAGACAGCCTTGACAGGTCTCGAGTGAAGATTGGCGCATGAGTTAGTATTGTTCTCTCAACATTAATGGGGAGGGGATTAGTTATGCGCGCAGCCAGAGAGCTCCGAGGTACCTTAATTATCATGTGAGATGGGGGATCAAGGCACTGGAGATTCAATTAATGCGACGGCGACGTGCTGTCGGGTCCAAACTACGTGTAACTGTCGCCTGGGGGCGAAGGCTTGAGCCGGCCGAGTGGAGAATGTTGTGCCATCGAAGAGGCTGGCTAACACCGCCCTTCGCGCTGTCCCCAAGGGCAGTCGACTTAGAGGACGACCGGTTTCATCTCTCGAGCTGACTTGCAAGGGTAGGTCGGCCGAAGGGTCGAGGAGGACGGCATGTGCCGCCATTCGCGTCGTCCCCAAGGGTAGTCGACTTGGGGGACGACTGGTTTTGTCTTCGGAGTTGACTGTGGAGGACGGCAAGTACGGCCATTCTTGTCATCCCCAAAAGTAGTCGACTTGGGGGACGACTGGTTTCATCTTCTGGGTCGACTATGGAGGACGGTAAGTGTCGCCATTAGTGTCGTCCCCAAGGGTAGTCGACTTGGGGGACGACTGGTTTCGTCTTTGGAGTCCACTATGGAGGACGGTGAGTACCGCCATTCGCGTCGTCCCCAAGAGTAGTCGACTTGGGGGACGACTAGTTTTGTATTCTGGGTCGACTATGGAGGACGGCAAGTACCGCCATTCGCGTCGTCCCCAAGAGTAGTCGACTTGGGGGACGACTGGTTTCGTCTTCCGAGTCAACTCACAAGGGTATTCGCCTCGAAGCAGCCTAAGCCTACTTTCTTACATTAAACGTTGGTATTTTCCTCAGAACTCGAAGGGTAATTAGTGAAAAATGTTCAGGACCATAACGATATTAATACCATATTATGCCAAAAATAATCTTTCTAAGTTTAGACAAATCTTTAGTTTCTAATCTGATTTATCTATATTAACACCAGTTCTATACATATATAAATAATATAATCCATATAACATGAGGTAGTGAAACTTACCAAATCTTAGATTGCCTAGGGATTTTGTTACTCAAAATTTAAAAAAATTTGAATGTTCAATAAATGGAGGGAAAAGATATCTTAGGTAATATTAGTTATTTTAGTAAGATTTTTTGGTAAGAATTTTCTTATTTAAGTTACGCTTTCTTTGCAGGATTGAGATCCTCTCAAATTAGGTGGTAATTAGAGGGGGTCTAATTCTCTTCATCATTACTATCTATATCACTTTTAATGGATGAAATCACACCATGTTAGATTTTGATTAGTACAAATAGTTGTTTTGAATATAGTGGTTTTCAAGTTTGCAAGTGGTTTTCGAGACCATGGTGGTTTTCAAGATAACAATGAAAATCTTATATGGTGTGATCTCATCTATTGAATTTAATATAGACGGTAGAATTGAGAGAATTGGACCCTTTCCAATTACCACCTAATTGGAGAGTATCAGAATCCTTTTTTGTATATAGGGTTATCTAAATACACAGGCTTGGATTTCGATGCTTGATTTAGCAAAATTCAAAGGTTCATCATTTGATTCTCTATTTTCCATTGTTCTTTTAATTTATACTGCCATTTTTTGGGCTTAATTTAGGGTTATCTGAATAACCAGGCTTGGATTCAAGGATAGTTTCAACGAATTTCAAAGGTCCTTTTTGTAATTGTTTAGGTACTATTGTTTTTTAATTACATTTCAACGGGAAAATAGTCTTTGTTGAGAATGCTTATAATTTTTGGTTTGTTATTTTCTTTGTACTTAGGGTTTTCTGAAAATCTCAGTTTGGCTGTGACAGTAGTTTCAACGAATTGCAAATATTAGTTATTTAGTTTAAAAAAATTTGTGAAAATCTTCTTATTTAACCTACGCTTTCTTTGTATCTACAGTTATCTAAATACCTAGGCTTAGATTTTGACAATAGTTTCAGCAAATTGCATAGGTTCGTTGTTTTCTTCTCAATTTTTTCATTTAATTTTTTACTTTTTAATCATTGTTTTTTACTGATAGCTTCTTATTTTCTTCTCAATGTCAATTTATTTTTGGACAATAGCTTCTTATTTTCTTGTCAATGTCGATTTATTTTTTGCTGAACGTCAATTTATGATGTTAATTTTTATGTGAATTTCTGATACTAGGGTGAAGTTGTAATTGTTCAACTAGAAAATATGGTTAAGCTACATGCCCATTTAACGGGGTTTCCTTCTCTTTTTTAACTAAGAAGATTGAAGGGTAAAAGGTTTCTCTGTCTTTATAAGGTTGCTTTTACTGAACATGCTAATAGGAAGCAGAAAAGAGCACTGAGTTTGCTTTATACTTATCAACCAAAGCGAAAACATAAAACGTTCTTCCGTTCCACTATACTATTAGCCTCCTAAAAGCTAATAGGGTATATTTAAAATTAGAAGCTTTTTTCTTTTGGTCAGTGAGATCTCTTTTCGAATTTTCTTAATAAATTACGCATAGAGTATTTATGTGCCATTGTTATAAACAAATGCAACATAGCTATTGTCCTGTTAGAATGATGCATCTTTTATGACATAACCTCACCATTATTGCGTAGTTCAAGCTAAAAGAAAAGCAAATCTAATTTCTTAAGGGAGAAAAACTTAAAAAATGTTCATTCTTGTATACATTGGGAAAGTTTTCTTGACATTGATTGCAGTTCCCAATTGACCACTCTTCTAACATGAAGTTGAACACTATCTGAAGCCTCGGGTTGCTGCTCCATTGAAGAAGGGATCCAAGCAACATCAAAGTAGGATCATTCAAAATTCTAAGCATCATGTTGAAGATTTGTAACTTTTGTGGGCTTTATTGTTTTGTTGATGGGAAATCAAATGCTAATGTTGAATGTTTCTCTTAATGATATTATGGTTTAATGTTGTCAAATTGTAATGCATTTTGTTTTGGTATATTTTACGTTCTCCTATATTTATCAGGAGGTAGTTTACAATATGGATGTCTAGGTCACATTATACTACTTTTTTTTTTTTTTTGGGTGCTCAGTTGGCAGGTAGTACTTGGTTCATTGAACGTAACCTTTTCCCGCTATGTAGACGGGATATCTTAATCACATACTTTTATTGCTTGAAAATTCAGTTGTATAAGGTGTTTATTAGTAATTTTTTTCCTTTTTTTAATTTTTTAGTTTTATTTTGCTGAGCCGTTTTGTGTTGCCATATTTTTGTGACTTGTGATATATAGACTACCTTCTATTGGACATAAGTTAAAATTTAGTGGTGTAATTAATCTTCTTCTAATTTTTTATCAAAATTTTCAACTTTGTCTATACAATACTGTTGATGTCAATTATCTAACAGGGGTTTATATGTGTATTATGATGGGTGTTAGGGTCCTCACGCTTCTTCAGACAGCTAATCCTTGAGCAGAGAGTTCAATCCTACACATGAAGAACACGTAAGAGGTCGGAGTTGGGATTTCTGTTAGTTCCTCTAACGGTCAAGTCAATTAAGAGCTTGAGTGGAGAATAAGAGTTTAAGTACGTAAGAGTTTTTTTAGACAGAATTCGCTTACCCTAAGCAGCAGAAAACACTTCCCTTTTATAGCAGATCCAAAAGGGTAGATAAGTAACTTCAGCCGAGTCCAAGTAGGCAGCTCAGTCAGCATCCTGTTTTACAGGTGTCAGCTGCAGAGGGGGTGAGTCATCCCAGCGTTTAATGTGATGGTGACGGTGGAAGCAAGATACTGACGAGGTCCGATGCGTCATAAGGACTTTCGAGGCTGAAGCAATGATGATTCTAACCATATATTCAATGTGATGGCAATCGACTGTTGGCCGGGGGGGCTAGGATATACCGCCTTCCGATTCGTCTCACTAGACGCCGACAAGTACCACCTTTTTAGTCGGCGTTGCAAGTTGTCGGCCAGCAAAGGTGTCGGTTTGGAAGGGTCGAGTGCTGAAGGGAAGTGGGGTCGACTTGAATGGCGGGCCAAGTGAGGATGCTCCTCGTTTCAATCTTGTGAGTAGATCGACAAGTACCACCTTCTTAATCGACCTCAAAAGTTGTCGGCCAGCAAGGGTCGAGTGCTGAAGCCGCATGAGTAGTCCCTTTTTTAATATGGCTGATTAGGCATTAAGGTGGGACGCATATTGGCTTCTCATTAGGGATTAACACTTAATTAGCTAATTGCATGATATAACAAACACTATCAGCAAATCAAGATGATATTCGTACAAAGATAAGATAGGTCCTGGAAGACATAAATGTGTTTCTGAGATTATTTTTAAACTCGAGGTATCGAAATTGGGAGACTTGAGATGAAATTAGAATGGGATAAAATAGTATGCGGTAGGTTTTGGGAGAGGCAAGTACGTTTTCGGTGTTTTTTTAAAAAGGTAAAATAGCGAAACGTAGAATTATGACCATATTTAGCACGAGATAAAATACTAGCATGTATAATTGAACATAAAAGACCAAGAATTATCTCCCTCTCGGTTCTCTCTTATCCTGTTCTCAGTTTGACCCACATCCCCGATCCTCCAAATTCTCCAACGATGGGCACTTGTGCTGCAGCTGGTCTCGTTCTGCCTCGCTTGCCTTCATCTTGTTCCTCTCTCCACGTTAATCTCAAACGACGACTTCAATTGCTCATCCCTTATTCTCCTTCTCCAGTATTTTCTTTTCCTTTCTCATCCTCATCGTTATCTTTAGTAGGAGGACCATTAACATTGAGCAAGACCCTCCATTCTCAACATCATTCTTCTCCTTCTCGTCTTTTCTATTGCTCTTCCTCCCCTCCCCTCCAGACTTCTCCTTCTTCTTCCTCTGTCGACTTCAAAGAACGAATCCAACATGACGACAAAAACGAAGAAGACGAAGAAGAAGGAGAGGATGATGATGATGATGATGAGGGTGGAATATCCAAAAACCCTGACCCTAACCTCAAAAAAGAAGAGGAGGAAGAAGATCCGAAAGAGGAGGTAGTAGTGCTTCCGAGACTTGAGACCCCGAAGCTGAGCGTGAAAGAGAAGAAAGAACTGGCCTCATTCGCCAACAGCCTGGGAAAGAAGCTCAAATCCCAACAGGTGGGCAAATCCGGCGTCACCCCCTCCGTTGCCGCCGCCTTCCTCGAAAACCTCGAGTCTAACGAGCTCTTAAAGGTGCACAGTTCTACTTCCTTCTTCTTCACTTATCCACTGATCAATTCACTTCCACTTAACTTTATTTAGGCATTTCCCATTTCAACTCTTCATTCACTCATTTAGGCAAATATATAACTGGCGCTTCATGGGTCATGGAGAGAAAAAGAATCTGATGAAGAAGAAGAATGATAAGATTGTCTTTCTCGATATAAAATAATTGATTTATTAATGTATCACAAAAGATGGATTTTTACTTGATTAATTAATCTGATTTACATGTCATCATGATTTCTTGTTGATTGGTAATCTAGTCTGATCATGATAAAAGTAGTTTTAACGCTTATTCTCTTGATCTTATCATATTGTTTGATAAAAACCAAAAAATAAAAACAAAGAAGAACAAAGAGGATTTAAGGTCTCCAACGGGTCGGCATCACTGAACTGCTGTGGCCATCAACGAAAATAAAAAGTGTAGGGGGCGCAAGGTGATTACGAAAACAGAAACATCCTTGAAAACCACCTGACCCCTTGGTGAGCGGCCCTTCATACATCTGGAGCTTCCTCACTTGATCAACTATGAACCCTTCATTAAGGCCTTGAATTTCAATTCTTGTTTTTTTTTGGGGGGGGTCTCTATCTCTTGGAAGCACAGATATGACTAAATGTTGGATGCAATCCTTGTATCTAAGGGGATTTAGTGTATTCTGGATTATTAACAATGACCAAGTTGTTCATCCTCTTCAACTTGTAAGTCTTACGGGTCTCAACTTGAAGCATGCTCTCTGCATACTCCTTCAACTGTCACCTCCTACCAGCCAATCGAACAGCAACAGTTGTTTCGACCCTCACAGGCCCATCCTTAGGTTTATCCTTGAACTTCTTGATCTCCTCCGAGTGTATTAGGCCTTCTTTGCCCTCTCTCTTTCTCTCATGTTCTTTCTCTTGTAGTTGAGCTGCACTGTTCCACTCTCCGTTTCCCTTGAACCCGGTTTGGGTAGATTATCTAGGGTAGGTTTCTTAATTTCCTTGAGGTGCCAGGAGTGTATAGTGTTTTAACCTTGGGCTTCATGAAACCCGACTATTTTGCCCTGGCTCTCCACCTCTATTGTTTAGGGGAGGAGGTATATAATGCAACTGCTTTTCCAACAATGGAGTCTCACTTAGTAGCATTCCAGGGAGTATATTCAAACCTTATTTGTCATAAGATTAATAACCCAGGCACCTTCCTAGAAACAAACCTGAATACAGACACCACAATCTAAAAAAACTTGCAGGAGTTTAAGGCAATCATACACATAATCTATTCTGACTGAGTTATTTTAAAAGAATTAGCTGTTAATGTTGCTTGCAAACTTATCTATATTGGTTCTACAAATGTTCTCCTTTTTTTCCTTCTTTTTTCAGTAATTGGGAGTCTATCTACCTTCTTATATTCATGTCAGAAGAGCCTCCTGATGAATTTCTCAAAAAATGCTGCTTTCTGAAATAGAATGGTTTTCCTACTGAATTATAAATTTAGCTAAGTTTTCTTGATTCCTGTGTAATTTATAACTGTTTAGCCTCTTAGCTGGCTTGTGATAGCTCGTGTTTCATCAAAATGTCTACTAACTGACCTGTGCCACTGCTATGCCAAATTCTACTTTCTTACAAGTTTGACACTGGGCTTTCCCTGTACCATCTGGTCCAACAAATTTTGCCAAATAGTTCCAGACTACAAAAATAGCAGCTCTAGACCTTTTAAAAGTAGTTGACGGTGGTCATGTTCCGGGGGCTTGTGTTTCAGGGACTTATGGTTATGGTGTATGATGTTGTTGATGTTCAAGAATAAATGGAAATTGTGATGGTGCATGCAAATGTGCAGAGAATTGTTGCCACTCGGCATGTGAAAGTGAAAAAGAAGTTCCAGAACTACCCCTAGGATGTTTTAAGTATGCAGAATAAGTGAAAGGTACAGTACCTCTGGGGTCTAAAATATACCAGAGGCAGAGGAATTATAGTATGGTGCACTACCGATTCATGTGCAACCGCTATTAGCACCAACACCATCAGAATAACAAGTGGGCAAAGTATATAGTGAGTTATTACTTCCATTTGCATCAGTATACTATAGTATCCAGATAATGAACGAGGTTCCATGTTGTGAGAGTAGACGCCAGAGAATATTAGTCTGTTAAAGAGTATTTGACAGAGTATGAGTAAAGGAAGTAGAGGGAATTAAACATTGGGGGTTGAGAGTCGTGTGAGGAATGAGGGTTTTGGGGTTATTTTATAGAGTTTTGTGGGGGTAATGAGTTAAAGGAAAGGCTTTTAATGAGGAACCTAAAGCGAATCAAATTCCCCAACGGCTCACCCATTGGTGTGTAACACGTGGCTTGGGGTTGCTTTTTTTTTTTTTTTACCCAGGCTCGGCTTTCAGGCTACTACACCTAGTCAAAACGCCTCGCAGCCCCTCCATCCAAGCAGGACAGGTTTGTCAAAGCTGGCCTGAGTTTGTATTGTCCGGCCAGACGAGCCGTGATGAGCGGAAAGCAGGACCCCAGCCTAAGTAACACCCTTGACTTCTAATTCTCCTTTATCCAATAATTTGTGTTTCTTATCACTTCTCTTAACTGGTGCATTTAATGCCTCCATTGTACTTGACCAAACTATCTTAAATAATTCTCTCATTCTATCCTCAATATGAGAAACCTGTAACTTCCATTTAATGCACTCATTTTTTTGTTCCATCTATTAGTGTACATTCACTTGTCCATCTTTACACTTTTTTGCAAATATTTATTAATTGCCCAGCATTCTAACCTATAAAGCATTGTGAGTCTCATAGTTATTTTATAGAGTTAATCTCTTCCATTTCAAAGGTATTCTACAATGGCATAGGATTAGGGAAGCACTCCTCCACTTAACCATCCTGATTTGATTCGATGAATCACATCATCCTTAATCTTGCCACCTTGACTTATAACTGTTCTTAAGTAGCGAAAACAATTACTCCTAGGTTAACCGAGGCAATAATACGGTTATTCTTTTCACAATTTTACTAAAATTGCATTTCATGGGTTTTGTTTTTATTCTGTTAACTCTAAAGCCTTTAGGTTCGAGAACTTCTCTCCATTTTTTAACTTCTGGAATAACACCTTCCCTAGCTTCAATCTGTTAAATTACACGTGCAATGTGTGTATGTAAACTTAGTAGTTCTTATCCAACTGTTAACACTATCTAAATGTGCTTTAATGCTTTTTTTTTTTACTCGAGCAGCTCAAAATTCATGGAAGTTGCCCAGACGAGCTCGTTGATGCGATTAAAAAACTTGAGGAAGCAACTGGGTCAGTAGCTGTTGATCAGATTGGGCGAACTGTGATATTGTATAGGCCCAGCCTAAGCAAGATGAAAAAGAGAGCAGCTGTAAGTCAACGAAATCCGAAAGAACATGTTACCTTCAAGTTTCAGAAGAAAGGGGAATCACCCGCTAGAGTATCTGGTGAGAAGCGCCATCAGAACCGCCGGTCCTGAGATAGTTTGTGGTGCACCACACTGCTTCATCTTCATTTTTGAACTTTTAATTTCTGAGATGCGGAGTCAGAGAACATTGATTTTATGGTTAGTGAAAAATGAGGTCAATATGCTGTTGTGTTAATAGTTTTGCCTTCCCTTGTTCTGCTAAAATCCCGATTCATCACAGATTGTCATGTAGGGAAATAGGAAAATTTTTTATCTTTTTTTTAATATATCATTAAGAAAGTTGGAAATTGGTTAATTGGTATCCAACACACACAGATTTGGCTAAATTTCCTTGTTATTTGTCGAACATGAGCATTTTTCGAACATGAGCATTTTTCTTTGGCGAATTGAGCTGGTCATTGGTAGCGCCTCTGCTTATGATACTTTTTCATGTTGCTTTGTTGTTGCTCTTGAAGTGTTGTAATGGGATTAGCAATAATGCACGATGACTTCTTTAGTATCCATTTTCTGAATAAACTTCAAAAAAATAATGGAGAATTTGGAGTCTCTTACCTGATAAAACTTCTTAAAACGTTTTGTGGAAACTCTACCAGATATTTGACGTTCTCGAGAGCCATGAAAATACTATAATCAACTATTTTGGGTGTTTTTAGTCATTTTGAGACGATGGCTATGACTCAATAAAGACCCGTCAATCTGACTATATATGGGGCAAGTCATGCCAATATTTACCATTGATTTTGGAAATTATATTCAAATGTTAGCAGATGCCCTCCAAATTTGAGATTTCTCATGTGGTATGGTATATGTAACCCATGATTTTTTTTTTTTTTTATTTTTTTTTATTTTTACACATGCCACTGTGAGAGAAAAACACTCATATTGAGAGTGTGCCATTGGTACGTGTTATGTTTTTTTATTTATACAGGCACATAATCCTCCAAAGGATTATATATATACATGATGATGATGATGATGATGATGATGATTTGCATGTTGATTGATTGATCGTTGGGTCACAAAATAGTGTGCAGGCTCCACCTTTCCAATTCCACCCCACCCGGGGGAGTCCTTACCTAATACGAATTCCACCCCACCCGGGGGAGTCCTTACCTAATACCAATTCCACCCCCATATTTTACGCTCCAATTAGCATTACATGCAGGATTACAATAGGTTATTCCTCCTATCCACGATAATTTGAAGGAGAGAAACGGTCACTCAATTGTTGAGCTTACGTTACATATGGTGACCAATTCGTGTTTTCAATGACGACAAATAAAAGAGTTTCTCATCTAATCGAGGGATAAATTAGAAAATAATTAGATTGAAAGGTAAATCTGTTAATAGAATAGATCATCTGAGCGTACATGTATAGTTTAAAACCCGCAAAATAGAGAGGAGAAGCAAAGACTTTTAATAGAGGTACCGTCTAGCTTATTTCAGGTTCATTCTGCAGTGAAATAATTTTTTTCCATATGACATATGGTTGTAATATGCGACGGGTTGGATCGGGGCATCACCTATGTTTCAAGTAAGTAAGAGCATGTTCGGGAAGTACGGAATATTATCTACTTAGCTTATAATCAACAAATGGATTATAAGCTAGGTGGATTATAATCCAAAGTGATTGGTAAATTTAGTAGATTATAAACCATTTTAACATTAGAGTGTTTAGCAATGAGTAGCTTATAATCTATTCTTGTTGTCAAAAATAACAAAAAAGAACATGACTCTAATGGGGTTAGAGATAGAAAAGGCTAAAAATTTTCTTAAAGGATAAGGAGCGAAGTTGTCTTTTACTCAGCTAAACTTGTTGGCTTAAAAGTCACCAAAAACAAGTTAGGGTAACCCCTTTTTTTGTGCTTTTTTTTTGTGACTCATGAGCGAAAACAATTTATTTGCAAAACATGTCTCAGCCGTTTATAAACCACAAAAAGTAGTTTATAAACCATATTGATCAGTTGCCAAACATGCTCTAAGTGAGTCTGGCCCCTCCACTCCACTCCGCTCCACTCACAAATTCAAATGAAGTAGACGAGTCATTATGCAGTGGATTTGGGTGAACGCATGGTGCAATTGCACATCAGATAAGTCACCCACACACACCTGAATTAAGGCCCCAATACTCACGCAGCCATACCAATTGCCAACAGCAAAAAGTGTATACATGTTTTATACTATCATACATACATACAGACCAATTAAACACGTACGGTCCAAAGAGCACTACAAGTTGTCTAGTACTTAGCAAGTGACAAGATCGAAGAAAAAAAGCAAGAGAGAAAGAAAGCGAGGAAGGAGGAAAAGACTAGGAAAGTAACAAGAACAGAAACGGAAAGGGGAGAAGCATGCATGCATTATCATTCATCATCACATGCTCTTATTATTTACCATCATCATCACCCCCACTCTTGTGACAAACAGGCACAAGTACAAAACACTACTTAAGAGCACACCATCACGGCTTCCCATAAAATTACTATACATATATTATTTGTTCCTCTTTCGGCTTTGCACACTAATTATCATGCATGCCACTCAAGTTTAAATTAAGAACACAGAATCTAGATGAGTCCTTAATTTGTTACAATAATTCCCTTCGTCTTTGATTCATGCTTTTTTCCT
>JBAKGM010000200.1:44521516-44544795 GCA_037177215.1 Asparagus racemosus | reverse complement strand
CCAAAGTATTTCAGACTCTTCTATAAAAGATCGAGACTGAAACACTTTGGAGGGGGTATCTGTAGGCATTGAAAAATACCTGTAAGTGCCTGAACGTGACTCGTGACGGTGGGTTCACAATCGATGACCCATCCGACGATGCGACCAAGAACCGCTAATCGCGCCGCAAAACGCACAAAGCGAGTTGACGAGCGCATGTAGTGAATCGACAAGGCGTACAAGTTAGTGAAGCGACGAATCATGGAATAAATCCAACAACGAAGCTTCAGATCAGCGAGTTTCGACAAGGCGAGTCAACCAGACTCGAGCCTCGACAAGACAGACTAGAGCGTTGATGGAACTGCACCAATCAAACTCTTAAATCAAACGAGATGATCAACCAGATTCAGATTCGACGTGACCGGATGGATCGGGCGCGGACTCGATATGACGGCAACACTATCGAAAGGAAAAATTGGACAAAACGCCCGACGAACGATAGATAAGCACCGAACAAAGCTAAATGAGTGTCTCGGCTTAGGCCGAGGCACCATTTGGTGCCTCGATCGACTGAGGCACCATTTGGTGCCTCTGCCAAAGCTGAGGCACCAATTGGTGCCCGGCGCAAATCCTCCCCCCCCATTGCCTATAACTAGGAGAGGGGGGTCTCATTTTGAGGGGTTGCAAAAATTTGTCTGAGCCTAGATCCACGAGAGCTTTTGCACAGATTTGAGCATCTGCAAAGTCAAAAAGTCAGATCCAGATCTCAAGCAAGCGAAGAACGCATTCCACTTTAGATCTACATGGCGAGGAGGCGATTCACAGTAGATCTAGACCAGAATCAAGTCGATCCAGGTCAGATCCATCAGATCCACCCTCTGGATTAAGCTTCGTCTTAATCCCAGGGCTAGTGTGTGACTTCGCTTTGTTGATTTCACCCACTCCAGCAATCATCTCCTTCGTGATTTGATCTCGGTCGGTGTTTATTTCCTTTGTGAAATAATCACTACAGATATGTAGATCTAGCACGTAGATCTGATCATGCGGCGATTCACGGACAGAACAGAGTCCCCGGCACAGGCCAAGACACTCACGCAAGCGAGGATCCGATAAACGGATCCCGCGTTTGTTCAAAAAAGGGTAAAAAGTTGTAATCTTTTTCGATTCTCATTGTAAGCCTTATAAAAAGGCGATCTTTTTATTTGAATCTTGTTGTAAGCGACTAAACTTTGTAACGAATTCAATCAATGACAATCAAATCAACTTTCCCTGCGAACAGGCCTAAAGTTTAAATTGGGAGTCGACCCACTCTTGACTCGGTCGGGTCGAGTCGATGTAAGTTGTGTGGTGGAGTTCGCATGTTCTGTCAGGCGAGCTTCACTACATCTTGTTGTGGGCTTGAGTTTGGGCCCATTTGAAATGTTTAGCCCATGGGAGCTCACTTTTTAGCTCTAAGCTAAACATTGACCTAGATGGAATATATTTTAACTATCTACACATGTTCAAACTAGAGAGAATAAGTAGATCAAGAGATAAAGATGCAGGATTTATGTGGTTCGGTAGGAGAAAATTTAATTTTCTTTTATTCTAGAGATTACAAAATAATCTACTCTTGTGATCTAGATAGATCTCAGAAGAAAATCTCTCTCAATCTCACGAAAAGATATCTCAAAACTCTAGATTTCTCTCCTTATTTCTCTCTACTTCTCTCTTACAATATGCATCTTCCCTTGGCTAGGTTCTTTTAACCCTACACTTGAAAAACTTCCTTTATAGGACCCAAATCAGATACATAACCTGTTAGGAGTCCTAACATGAATAAAATTTCAAAATAGGAAAACTGCCTATAACCGGTCTAATTGACTAGTCCAACTAGTCCGTATACCGGCAGAGGACTTAACCTATCATACTGGTTGGTCCTGTCGCCGCCGCTCGCCATTTTGCTAAATTTCATCTTGTTTTACTTCTTGCTTCATTTTTGACTCTTTTGTTGTATTTTAGGGCAGAAATAGAATGTATTTCCAAAATAATCTTCACCTAAGGTTTCTTTGAAGCCATCTTAAAAAATGTTGATCCTTCGTCATAAAATTATAAAACTGAAGAGAACGAGCACCTTTGAGAAATCACCATAAGCCCCCTCTCTCAAAGGGCACCAGGGAGATCACTGCTCGCGCGTTGATGTCAAGCCTTACGATCACGTGACACCAACCTCCAATGTTATACTCTCAAAGCGTAGCTGTCGACTTGTTGCAGTCTTTGTCTTGACTACTCCACTTAGATTCAAACTCCCACTTCAACTTTGCATCGGAACCCAATATTGTCACTGGCTTCTCTTCGTCATGATCGTACACCCTCTTGAAGATGAAGCTCTACCTTAAACACCAGTTCCTTTAGACACTCGATGCAAGCCACCTCCACACTTCTTTTTAAGTGCAATAGAATTCATATCGCAATACATTGTGATGACTCCTCTGTGCACTTATGTTCAGCAGCCCATAGGTTCAAGCATCCCAATAGATGTTAGGTTCTCCCTTGTCTTCGGGATTAACTTAACATTCTCTAAGGCAACCATCCTTCCACTTCTTCTAGCCACCATGACTATTCCTATACCACGATGCACCTCGTATCATCCACTGTGTAGGCAGTCTCCTTGACTCCTTCCACCAGGGAGTGAAACATGCTTGTTTGGAAATATATATGAGCTGATGTTCTAGAATATAATACCCAATTGGCACAAGAAGTTGTATTCCCCAAAACCAGCAACACCTCAACACGTTGACTTTCATTCTTTGAAACTGCTTTGCATCCACTCATTGATTTTCCTTGATACCCGATGCATATGAAGATTGGGTCACTGATCACCTATCTTTTGCCCCTTAAACCACTATTGCCATTTGAAATTGTCATTCTCCATGTGATCATTCTCTTGGAAAAAAAAAGCACCACTTAGCTTGCAAACGTATTCCATTTGAAAATCTCTTCTCTCGTACATTTGTTATTGACCTAGTGGTAGAACCTGACTCATCACCCAATACCCTATCACCACTGAAAATCGTCTATAAGGAGAGTTGCTTTGACCTCATCTATGGTGGTTGTTGCCTAGTCTATGGTTAGCAATATCTTTAAATATTAGTAACTCGCTGGAAGGGAACTCACCAAGGTTATCACCTTATCATCAAAATCAAGTTTTGACCCTATTGTCGCTAACTCGGTCAATACCTTATTGAAGTTGCTCAGATGCTCCAACATTATTGTATCTTCCTTTATCCATAGTCCAAACAACTGCTCATTCTGGTACAAGTTAATGGATGCATTCTTGGTGATGTGACTAAAAAGTGAAACATTACAAGCGCACAATAATCAAGTTATAGTATAAAAATTACGATCCACGAGGATGGAGTGTATTAGAAAGAAATTCCTAAGAGGGCTCTTGAAATGTGTAAGAAATAATGAGAGTGTAAACGTTTATTGGGTTGAGGGTTTGTCACAAATAAAAAGGCTAAAACAAGAGGGAAGAATGAGAGAAAGAGAAGAACAAATTAAAAATCAAAAAGAAAATTAAATCAAAACAAGAATCAATTAAAGAGATGGAGGAAATCAAGTAAGAAGACTAGAATTTAGTATTGAATCTAGTTAATTTTAATTTGAATTTAAGAATTACTCTTTTTTTAGTCTCATTTTACTTAGAATTATTAAGCATAAACTATCAAGCTACTAAAAACAAGCATAACCTATCAAAATATATTCAAGCAATATTACTATTCATGAAAAGAAATAAATAACTTGATAGTAACCCTAGAATTGAAAAAGCATAAACTATCAAATTATTTAAGATAAATATAGCCTATTAAATTTTTTCTACCAATTAGTTCTCAAGATGATTATTCTAAACATGATCATTTTAAGCACAAAAGAGAGCAATTTAAAACCAACTAGTTTCATCTAATCCTAAAATTCCTACAATAATTAGCTATTCATATTGTAAACTAAAAATAAAGAATTAAGATCTACACTACAAAGTATGGAATGAAATAAATGTAACCTACAAAAAAAGAAAAGAAAGAAATAAAATATCTACACTACAAAGCATAAAATAAAAGATCAAGAAAAGAAATCTACACTACAACATATAAAAGAAATCTATACTATAACACAATAAATCTACACTAAAAAACATTAAAATAAGAACTAAAATACTAAAACATGTAATTCTAAAACAATAAATTAAAAGAGGAAAATTAAAACTTACATTGCAAGAAATTGGCCCCTTGTGAAGTAAATTTTCATCTTCATCATCAAAAGAGGAGGAGAACATAAATTAAAAAGGAAGAATTTTTTTATTTATTGCAAATTAATGCTTAGAATTTTGAAGTGCCTTCTCTATTAAAAGTGGTCCTCATCTCTAAAAAGAAGTTTATAAAATTTTATACATCCTTCACCCTCACTCTCTAACCCTATTTATAGCCTGTAGCAATTAACCACAGCTCTTGGAACAAACTTCATTTATAAGAAAATTAAAATTAGCCATTGATCGTTTCTGTTGCAAACTAATCAATGAGCTCATCAATTAGCTAATTGATTAGATAATCAGTTAGAGAATTGATTAGTTTTCAACAGAGAAAGGATAAAAATAGAGAGAAAAATTGACTAGTCCCTATCCCACACCTAAATTTTGCATTGTCCTCAATGCAAACTATATAATGCACAAAGTAAAGTAAAAAAGGAAATGAAGTGCTTATATATATTCGGTCGATCTTGAATAATGATATAATGATAAAACAATCTATAGTTACCTTTAATTTTGACTGATAGGAGGATGGTGTAGCCAAAAAAATAATTCTCTCTTTTTCTTCTTTTTCTTCTTTTTCTTCTTTTTCTTCCTTTCTTTCTTTTTTTCCATTTTTCATTTTTTCCTTTTTTTCCTTTCTTAATTTCTTTCCTTTTTTTAAAAGAAAACAAAACTCTCTAAATAAGAGAAAAACAAATTCTTTATTAATCTTATTATTATGAGATATAGAGTAAAGATGAATAAAGGATTGAAAAATAAAATTTCGCATTCTACATCAGCACCTACCTTCTATCTCGAATTTTAAAGAAGTCTAAAATGATAAACTCTATGATGTGCTTAAATTTTCTACTCTCTGAGGTTTACAATAATTTTTACAACATTTAATGGAAGGTTAGTAGAGGGTCATGCATCTTGAATTTTTGGTTATAATCAATTAGAAAACTAGTCTCAAATTTGAATTCAGGTTCCACATGAATGAAAGTTGGTTTTAACACAACTAGCTCCTCTTTAAAAATTTCCTCAAACCCAAGATTCATAGTTCACGCATGATAGGCTAATTGTTCCATATATTCTAGGAACCTAAGTTCAACAGCAAAGAGTTCTTCAAAGCTGATATCAGTAAAACTTGTGTCTAACTTAGTGGTTTTCTTTCTACAGACTTATTATGATTATAACTCCTCTAACGGTTTGATTTCTTCATCAAAGATCTCCTCAAAACTCAGGTCTGACTCACACTCTTCTTTGAACTCTTCGCTTGATGTTCCTGAATGAAATTCACTTCTACGGGTTGATCTGATGCATCATTTGGTTAGTTCCCTAGATTGAAAGTATTGAGATCTAGTAATATTCTCAAAGAATAACTAATTTGATATGTTCTATAATTGATCAAAGTATTTGAAGTGGCTAAGAATGGTCTTCCTGAAATGACTAGAATTTCACCCTTAAGATTGGAAACGGGTTGCGTTTCTAAGACTATCAAATTGACAGGAAATATAAACTCCCCAACCTTAATAAGAACATCATTTATCTCTCCTTTAGGGATTTTGATGGATCTATCAACTAACTGTAACGTGCATCTGGTTAGTTTAAATTCTCCTACACCAAGTTGCTGGTAGATCGACTAAGGAAGCAAATTGACTTTAGTCCCTAAGTCTAATAGTGCCTTATCAATGAAGGTATTTCCTATAATACATGAGATAGTAGGACAACTATGGTCATTATGTTTCAAAGGCATGGGCTTTGAGAGCACCTCACTGATATTGGTAGCAAGAAAAACTTTCTTCGAAATATTTATTATTTTCTTCTTATTGCACAAATCCTTTAAGAACTTCACATAAGTTAAGATTTGTTGGATGACATCCAAGAGAGGAATGTTAACTTTGACCTATTTAAAGGTTTTTAGAATTTTTTTTACCGGAGGAGATTTTTTTGTAGGTCTAAGTTTATCTGAAAAGGGAGCAATGGGCTTATACCTATCTTGATTGAGCTCAGGTTCAGTTTCAAATTCTTGATTATTAGATTCAATAGAAACTTGTTC
The DNA here is from genome assembly GCA_037177215.1 of Asparagus racemosus. Classification (NCBI taxonomy): domain Eukaryota; kingdom Viridiplantae; phylum Streptophyta; class Magnoliopsida; order Asparagales; family Asparagaceae; genus Asparagus; species Asparagus racemosus. The sequence continues at coordinate 44,538,490 of JBAKGM010000200.1, read as the reverse complement.
ACTAAAAAAGGCGGATGGTTGGGTAGAATCATTACAAGGAAGGGACAATTTTTTAGGTTTAGAAGATTGAATAGGAGAGGAAGAAGTTTGATCAGGAGGCATTCTGATTTCGCTGTCGACCTATTTTTCTGACCTAAAGTGTGGATTGCATTGACATGAGCTAGATTGGATTGACCTGAGCTAGTGTCCTTAGGATTGAACAAGTGATTTACTCAAAAAAATTCCTTCTACAAGACTGAATGTCTTTAAAGAATAATCCAATATTTTATAGATAATTTGGCATAAATACCACTCTTCTAAACCATGATGAGGACATTAGATAAGAAAACCCTAAAACCTGTCAAAATACTTTCAAAATGGTTCCCCTAGAATTATTCTACAAGACTGAGTGTTGCTCTTAAGCCTTACCATTTTGTGGATTAAAAAGAATTTTTTCCATAAAAATGGTAACAAATTCATCCCAAGTGGAGATAGAATTTGTAAGCAAGTTATACAACCATTTCTTAGCCTTGTCGTCAAGAGCAAAGGGGACAAATTTGACCTTAATTGTATCCTCAGGTAACTCCCTAATCTTAATCATAAGACAAACTTTCTCAAACTCAAATATAAAAATATAGGCATCTTCAAATTTATTTCCTTAAAACTTGAGAAGCATGCATATGAAGTGAGGTCTAATCGCATAACTAACACCATTAAGATGTGATTGTAATCTTACTAGGACAACACATATCTTGAAGAACAGGTGGATTCAGATTAGCCGTTTCTTCTAATTCAAATTTAACATGAACTGAATGATTTATATTATCCCTAATCTAAATTTGCATACACCAATGGAACTCTTTTTGTATTTTTTTATAAAAAAATAAGAAAAAGATCTTAAAAATTTTCTTTTGTTTTTTTATTTGTTAGAAGGGAAACAAAAAAATATAAGGTCTAAATTCTAAGGTTAAGCCTAAATAAATCCAAAGACAATAAAAATATTTAAGTTTACTTGATCAGTTAGCTAAGTAATGATAGTACTAGAGGGAGGTCAGAGACTTTTTAAGACCCTCTTTCCTTGGAGATCGCTTTACACAATTTTTAAACCTTGCCTTAGACACCAACAAAGTCAAATAAACTTAAACTGGTTCACTTAAAAATTCCTTATTTTCAATTAAGCTCGAATTCTTAGGGGCCAATGTCTAATGAATTTAAAGGCTTAGGTTTGTGCAGTGAGGAATTAGTGATTTTTGGGCTAATAAAAGCGTGATGAAATCCGTCACCTTATCTTGATTTGGGATTTTTTCCATTAACAAGTTTTTTAAATGTGTGCTCAAATCAAAATGCTCAATTCACTTTGGTGAATTCCAACTAATTATAGGCAACGCAATCTTAAAAATTAAAAGTAACTACAAGAAGATGCTAAAAATTCTTTTTTTTTAATTAGGGTAAACAAACAAACAAATGTGAGAAAGAAAGAGCTCTTATTCAAATTTATTATCTTATTTAGTAGTTATTCAAGTGGAGGGTGGATTTTATTATGGTCAGTAAGAGAAATTTATTTTAACAGTTCCTAATTACCTCTAAATGTACAAACCTAATAGTCGACTAATTAGAATAGTAGTCGACTATCAAAGCTTTGTGTCAAAAATATAAGTTTCTGTCGTTTCACAGAATAGTCGACTAATATACAGTGTAGTCGACTACTTAAGACTTAGATATATTTGAAGATTCTGTATATCATAGTATAGTCGACTACTATGCATGTTATAGTCGACTACTAAGCTTTTACACTTAAAATACAATTTCTTTCAAATTACAGAATAGTCGACTACTATGACTATTAGTCGACTACATAGACAGTTTTCTGACTTTTTAGTTTTTAAATTTGTGTCTATTTTTAGCATTTATATCTATTTTTTTGACTGAAAAAGTGTCTTTTCAAAGGGATATATATAGATTAAAAGTTCAGAAACAAACACAACATTATCTATGCATAAGCTTTGATTCTTTAATATTCTAAAGAGAGAAAAAGATTGAGAAAAAACGTTCTCTCATTTTTGTGCCTTTGAGATTAATCATACATACAAATCACTTGGGTATTTTCCAGAGATTAAAAAGATTTCGAAGCCACTATTGCACATCACAAAACATCAACGCTTATAGGAATTGTTGTTGTTGATTCATAAAAGTTCTCTCTCGGATTTTGAGAGGTGTTGATCTCTTGGTGTAGAGATTGTGTGCAATTTGCATGGTCTTGCAAATTGGTCAAGTTTGATTTTTGATTTTGTAATTGTTTTTCAAAATCATAGTGAAAATCTCAAGCGGGATTTGCTTGCAGACTGAATGTGCACCAGGGAGGTGGAACCAGTATAAAATCTCTTGTTTGTGTTGATTATTTTCTGTGATTAATGCTATCTTTATTGCAATTTATAATCTATTTTGCATAATTTTTAATATAATAATATTCACCCCCTTCTAGTGTTTTAGTGTGTTAGATCAGCGATCCTACAATTTTTAGTAATTTCGACCAATTGGTAAATAATTTCGTCGTGACTAAAATTCACAATTTGATGAGCTGTAACCCAATATTTGGGGCCATTTTTTAATCATTTTGACCTGTTGTCAAATAATATCACATATGCTAAATTTTATGATTTCACGAGCTATAACATATTATTTTTAGCCATTTTTAGTTATTTCAAGCCATTAAAAGTTAATTTCGTTGTATGCAAATTTCACGATTTCATGAGCTATAACCCATGATTATTAGTAATTTATTATCATCTTGACTCGTTAGCAAATAATTTCACGGTAACATTCATGTTTTCATGAGCTATAACCCACGATTTCACGCCACTTTTAGTCGTTTCGATATATTGGCAAATAATTTCTCAGAAGCTAAAATTCACGATTTTGTGAGTTATAATCTACGATTTGTGGTCATTTTTAATTGTTTCGACCCGTTGTCAAATAATTTTGTGGTGGTCAAAATTAAAGATTTTATGAGCTATAACCCACAATTTTTTGTAATTATTAGTCATTTGACTCGCTGTGAAATAGATTCGAGGTGGCCAAAATTCACAATTTATTGCGCCATAACCTACAATTTTTAATCATTTTTAGTCGTTTGTCAAATAATTTCGCAATGGCCAAATTTCACATTTTGTTGCGCTATAATCTATGTTTTTTGGCCATTTTTAGTCATTTCAAACCAATGGTAAATAATTGTGGAGTCGAAACTTCACAATTTCAAAAGCGATAGTTCAATATTTTTGGCCAATTTTAGTTATTTCGATTTGTTGTCAAATAATTTTCTGAAAGCCAAAATTAAAGTTTTCATGAATTACAACCCATGATTTTTGGCAATTTTTAGTCATTTAAACCCATTGTCAAATAATTTCGCGGTGGCCCCAATTTACGTTTTCTGAGCTATACCCCACAATTTGTGGCCATTTTTAGTCGTTTCAACCCATTGGCAAATAATTCACGGAGGTCAAAATTAACAATTTCATGAGCTATAACCCATGATTTTTTGCCATCTTTAGTCCTTTCGATCCATTGTAAAATAATTTTGTATAGACCAAAATTCACGATTTCATTAACTATAACTAAAGATTTTCGATCATTTTTAATCATTTTGACTCAGTGGCATGGCCGTTTCGATCCATTGATAAATAATTTTTTAGAGACCAAAATTCACTATTTCCTAAGCTATAACTCCTGAATTTTTTACATGTTCAATCATTTCGACCCATTAGCAAATAATTTCGTCGAGACTAAAATTCATGATTTCATGAGTTATAACCCACGATTATTGATCATTTTTAGTCGTTTCGAATCACTAGCAAATATTGTGTATGCTAAAATTTATAATTTTATGGGCTATAACCCACGATTGTGGCTATTTTTAATCATTTCGACCCTTTAACATAATTTCGCGGAGTCAAAAATTTACGACTTCATGAGCTTTAACCCTCGACTTTTGGCCATTTTCAGTCGTTTCGACACATTGGGAAATAATTTCATGCAGGCCAAAATCCATGATTTTATAAGCTACAACCAACAATTTTTGGCCATTTTAAGTCGTTTCGAACCATGGACAAGTAATTTCAAAGAGGCCAAATTTCACAATTTTATGAGCTACAACCCACGATTTTTGGCTATTTTTAATTGTTTTGACCCGTTGTCGAATAATTTTGCTGTAGCCAAAATTTTGCTTTCATGAGATACATAATTCATGATTTTTTGCTAATTTTATTTTTTTACATTTGACAAATAATTTCGTAGAGACAAAAATTCATGAACTATAACTCACGATTATTGGACACTTTAGTCGTTTCTAACAATTGGAAGATAATTTTTCGGAGTCCAAACTTCACGATTTTATGAGCCATAACTTACGAGTTTTGGCCATTTTTAGTCGTTTCGAACAATTAACAAATTGCTTCACATAGACTAAAATTGATGATTTCATGAGCTACAACCACGATTTTTTGCCATATCTAGTCGTTTTGACCTATTGGCAATAAATTTTGCGGAGACCAAAATTCACAATTTCATGAGTGATAACCCATTATTTTGGCTATTTTTAGTCGTTTCAGCCTGTTGTTAAATAATTTCACAAAGGTAAAAGAAATTTACAATTTTGTGAGCTATAACCTATGATTTTTAAACATTTTTAGTCATTTCGACCCATTGGCAATTAATTTAACTGTAGGCAAATTTTAAATTTTCATGAACTATAACCCACGATGATTGATAATTTTTTATCGTTTCAACTCGTTGACATAAAATTTTGTGAAGGCCAAAATTCAGAATTTCATGAGTTATAACTCAATTATTGTCCATATTTAGTTGTTTCGACCCATTAGAAAATAATTTAACAAAACTAAAATTCACAATAACCTGAGCTACAACCCACGATAAGTAAAAATTTATAGTTTCAAATTGTTAGCAAATAATTTCACGGATGTCAAAATTTACAATTTCATGGGCTATAACTCACGATTTTTGTCATTTCTAATCATTTCGATCCGTAGGCAAATAATTGAGCGGAAGCCAAAACTCACGATATAATGAGCGATCACCCACAATTTTTAATCACTTTTAATCACTTCGGATAATTGGCAAATAATTTCGCAGAGACCAAATCTCACGATTTCATGAGCTACAATTTACAATTATTGGTCATTTTTAGTTGTTTCGACCTATTGGCAAATAATTTCGCAAAATCAAAAATTAACAATTTCATAAGCTGTAACTCATGATTTTGGCATATTTAATCATTTCAACCCGTTATCAAATAATTTCATGAATGCCAAAATTCACGATTTCATGAGCTATAGCCCACAAAATTTTTTACCACTTTAGCTGTTCTGACTTGTTGGCAAATAATTTCACAGTAGCCAAAATTCACGATTTTATTAGTTATAACTCACTATTATTGGTTATTTTTAGCAATTTCTACCCGTTGGCAAATAATTTCACAAAGGTCAAAATTCAGGATTTCATGAGCTATAACTAACAATTTTAGGGCTTTCGACCCTTGGAAAATAATTTTGTGAAGATTTAAATTTACGATTTCATGAAATATAACTAATGGATTTTTAATTGTTTCGACCCATTAGCAAATAATTTTGCGAAGATCAAACTTTATGATTTCATGAGTTATAACCCACGATTGTTAGCCATTTTTAGTCGTTTCAAATCGTTAGCAAATAGGTTCGCGGAGTCTAAATTTTATGGCTATTTTTAATCGTTTGGCCCTATTGGTAAATAATTTTGCGGAGGCAAAAATTCACATATATGCACAAGCTTGAGGGGTGTATCGAAGTAGTAGTGTTTTAGTCCCACATTAAGTAACTTGTAATTTAAACATAATTCTCGATCTATATAATGAAGAGGATTGGCCCATTATGGGACCAAGTCAATTTTCCCAACATAACAGACACATTAGCAAATAATTTCACAAAAACCAAACTTCACGATTTCATGAGCTATAACCAAAGATTATTAGCCATTTTGAGTCATTTTGAATTATTAGCATATAATTTCATGGAGGCCAAAATTTATAATTTCATCGACTATTACCCTCGACGTTTAATAATTTTTAATTGTTTCGACATGTTACCAAATAATTTCGTAGAGGCCAAAATTCACGATTTCATAACCTATATCCCACGACTTTTGACCATATTTAGCCGTTTCGCACCATTAGTAAATAATTTCACTAAGGCCAAAATTTACGATTTGATGACCTATAACCCACGGATTTTTTGTCATTTTTAGTCATTTCGGGCCATTTGCTAATAACTTCGTGATAACCAAAATTCACGATTTCATGAGCTATATTTAATCCACGATTATCGGTCATTTTTAGTCATTTCGAACAATTGGTAAATAATTTCGCTAAGGCTGAAATTCAGCATTTCAGGAGCTATAACCCATAAATTTTGGCCATTTTTATTCGTTTGACCTATTGGTAAATAATTTTGCGAAGACCAATATTGAAGATTTTATGAGCTATAACGCATGAATTTCATGAGTTATAACCCACGATTATTAGCCATTTTTAGACATTTCAAGTCATTAGCAAATAATTTCACAGAGGTTTTATGGCCATTTTTAATCATTTTGAACAATTAGCAAATAATTTCGTGGAGGCCAAAATTCACGATATTATAAGCTATAGCCCATAATTTTTGAACATTTTCGACCGTCTTGATATATCAACAAATAATTTCGTGAAAGCCAAAATTCACGATTTTATGAGCTATAACCCTCGATTTTTGACAATATTTAGTCATTTCGACCCATCATCAAATAACTTCGCAAAAGTCAATTAAAGATTTCACGAGCAATAACCCACGATTTTTGGTCATTTTTAGTCCCTTCGAACCGAGGTCAAATAAGTTTGCGATGGTCAAAATTCAAGATTTTGTGAGCTATAATTGAATTTTGCCCCTTTTTTTGTTTCAACCCGTTGTCAAATAATTTCCCAGTGATCAAAATTCATGATTTCTTAAGCGACAACCTACGATTTTTGGCCATTTTTTGTTGCTTCAATCTGTTGTCAAATAAATTGGCATTGGCCAAATTTTAAAATTTCTTGAGTTATAACTCATGATTTTTAGTCATTTTTTGTCATTTCGACCCTATGGAAACAATTTCACAAAGGATAAAATTCACGATTTCATAAGTTATAACCCACGATTATTAGCAATTTTTAGTCCTTTTGAACCAATAGTAAATAATTTTGCAAAGTCGAAACTTTACGATTTCAAAAGTTATAACCCACAGTTTTTGGCCATTTTTAGTTGTTCAGACCTATTGCCAAATAGTTTCCCGGTTGTCAAAATTAAAGTTTTCATAGGTTATTGTAGACAGTCAAAAAGTCTAGTCCTGAAGACGAGAATCACATACCCCCCAGTTGTAAAATCTTGAGACTCGAGCTTCGCTAGCACAGCGAAGCTCGATATTCAACCGAGGTTCACCTACGCAGCGAAGCTCATCATTCAACCGAGATTCGCCTATGTAGCGAGGCTCATCATTCAACCGAGATTCGCCTATGTAGCGAAGCTCATCATTAACAGAGGTTCGCTTACGCAATGAAGCCCCTCATTCAACCGAATTTCGCCTACGCAACAAAGCCCATCATTCAACCGAGATTCGCCTATGCAGCGAAGTCCATCATTCAACCGAGGTTCGCCTATGCAACGAAGCTCAACATCCAATCAAGGTTCGCCTGCGTAGTGAAACTCGACATCTAATCAAGATTCGCCTGCGCAGCGAAGCTCGACATTCAACCCGAAGGGCGAGACACAATGAAGGTCGAAGCGAAGCTCATCATAACAACCACGAAGACCACGAAGACCACGACAGCCACGTGGGTTAAGTGGTGGATGTCGGTTATGCCCACAACCCCATCAGTTAGACCACGTTCCCATAATTTTAGCTCACCAATTACGTGCTCAAACTCTTATAAATAGCCATGAGCAGTTATTAAAGAGGCACGGATGGAGAGACAAAGACACACACATAGAGGCACAGAGAGACGAATACACGAAGAGAAAAGGAGATCATTTAACAATCTCAATATCACCGGCAATTTCGTTCTGATCGTCAACGGAAAGCAATCTCGACTCGAACACCGAAGGAAGCATCCTTTCGCCACCAAGAACCCACGTTAAATCAAAAGAGAAGTCAAATCCATCTTCTCTTCCTCTGTAATCGAGAGAGCGTGATTGTAAGGGATTGAATCTATTTCTTCAAAGGCAATCAAATAAACTTTTTCGACCCTACAGAAGATAGCAACCACAGTGGGAGTAGCCGTTCTTTCTGACGAACTGGTGGTGGCGCAATCAGACAAAATTGCACTTGGAACCGAGGTTCAAATCTTAGTCATTGAGTTTGATCAGAGTAAGTATAAAGAGTTTCTCTCCTCTGGGACATCTAGCCCTATGAAAACACGCAAGTGTCGTCCAGTCTCTTATGAGACTTCAGCCCACGTGGCTTCTGCTGAACCTTCTCGAGTGAACCTAGAGAATCGATCTCCGTCTCTCAAAGACGAGACTCTAAAAGTTAGCCGACATGCTAAGAGGTGGGTTGTTAAGCAAGCTAACCCGACCTCGGATACCACGAGCCAAACCTTAGCTTCTGCGAGTGAATCCGCTCAGCCTTCACTAAGGCAGGGCCTTCTAGCGGTACTCTCGAGACGTGCAAAGCAACGTCAACGACAGAACCAAGCTCGCCGAAGGGCTCGAGCCTTAGTCTCGTTTGACGGGTTTCAGTACTGTCCAAAGGACGATCAATATAAGGTCATCAAACCAAATGGGGGTCGTACTAATGAGGGACTTCAGAATGATGGACCTCATCTTCGCATCCAAAGCTATAAACCTCCCCTTCAACATGAGGTTCCATTAAAACAGGACGAACATTGTCCAGATAACGAGCCTCGTCGTCAGAACCGAGCGAGAAGATGTCCTCGTCAAGCTACCGAAGCTCGTCAACCTCTATCCAAAGGGTTTCGCTTGTGTGAAGTCAGGTTTCCAGAGTCAACTGGGGATACCCCCACTTTTGATCTCCGTGATTATCTCACACGCAAACGCGATGTGAGTCAGATGCAGTCTCGTTGCTATCGCGAGAGGCTTATCTCCGCAGTGTTTGCTCGATGCCAATCAACTCACCCGCCTATAGTCTTCGAACGATTGTCTGATCCATCAGTCAGAAGAAGGCGGTTTCGCCCTAAGAAGCAAACGGCCCGCAATTATCATTCCCCTAGAGTGACTATCAATGTGGTTCGCAGGAGCAAAAGCAAAGCCCCGATAGATAACCCTAAATCATCTGACCCTGAATTTTCTCCAGGGTTATGAGGGGCACTAATTGAGAGACAATGTGTCTACCAACACACCCATGCTCGCACTGGAGTGGCGATTCCATTTGATTACCAACGATTGGTGGAGTGGCGATTCCATTTGATTATCAACAATTGGCTGGGGGTACCTATGAAGAACTCGAGAACTCCGGCATGGCCACGTCTCAACTTTCAAATACTGATTTAAGTGAGCAAGCCAGCGTTCACATGGCGGATAAAGAAGAAGAGATGGTAAGGAGGATCAAAGAATAACAAGCTATTATTCTTGCACAACAAGAGTATCAGACGCCTGGAGGTAATGATGGAGAAACTCGCTGGCAAGAAGAAAGTAGATGAAAGAGGTTCCAAATCAAAGCATGAAGGTAACAAGGAGGATCATGATGTCCACTCCATGTCATCCGAAGCAGAATCGAATCATCGCACCAAAGAACAAGATCATAAACTATATGATTTCCAGAAGTAGCTAGATGCACTTAAGCTTCAAGGGCATTTTAAAGAGCTGGGGGTAACTAGACCATACCCTCCTGAAGAGGATGAGGTCCCGTATCCTCCAAAGTTCAAGCCACTTAATCTAGTGCAATTCGATGGGAAAAGTTCTCCGTCGCAACACATTTATTATTTTCAAGCACAAACCGGGCATATAACGGGTAATAATCCTATCATGACCCGATTATTTATTAGCACTCTCAAGGGAGTTGCTTTTGAATGGTTTCGGAGGTTAGAACCCAGTTCTATCAACTCTTGAAGAGATTTAGAAAGACTTTTTATGGCCTGATTCTTTGATGACGACACTGAAGTGTCTATGGCCACTTTATTGGCCGAGAAACAAAAGAAGACGGAGTCTGTCAGTGCCTTTGTCAAAAGGTTGAGGAACCGGTCATTGCATTCCCGTGACCAAGTCTCAAAAGCAACTCATTGAAATATGCAGGAACAACCTCTCCATCAATTATCAAAGATGGGCGCGGTTAAAGCTCGCTCTTGGAGAGACTTAGTGTGGTAAGAGGAATAAGTTGAGAATATGCTCAAGAGGATAGAGGCAGAAGAACCTCAAGACTCGTCCAAAAAGAGGGGGTAATCAAAATAATTTTACTCCTTAAAAGCAATCGAAAGGGAATGAAACTCTTGCTGTAGATACCCATCCTTCTTCAAGGTCTTCTCCTAAACTGAAATCAAATGCCCCGGATAATCGCCCTCCAAAGAAGTATGATTTTAAGGATGATCAAGTCATCTCAATCTTCAAAACATTGCTCAAGATGAAGAAAATCACTCTCGGAAATAAAAGCCGAAATAAGCTTCTAAAACAGATGATCCAAAATACTACATGTACCATCAAATGGTGCATCATCCGACAGTGGCATGCTATATCCTGAAGGATAAGATCCAAGTCTTGTTGGAAGCAGGCGTTATGACTCTTCGAGAGGATCAAAAGAAGGTGTCTGCAAACATGGTCACTCTTCAATTCATTGACTTTGCGGAGATCCAGGTGCAAGACAGTGTAAAGCCGATTCCTCAAAAGGAGGCCAGAATCATGAACTTTAATCTCCAGCAACGAAAGGCGAAAGGTATGGTCCCTTATACTACGCCGAAAGGTAAAATTATGTGGATTCACCCTGACCTGTTATTAGATGAACATTGGACCTCTTCAAAGTCTAAAAGGAAGGCTTGTAATCCTATCTCGCCATGCCGGAAAAGGAGCAAGTCGATAGCCCCATCGAGGAACAAATCGCCCTCGTCACACAACCTATACAAGCATTGGGTACCTGAGGCGGGAAAGAGTACTTGAAAGAATATTCCAAGGCAATACCCGACGCACCAGCAAAAGCACTAGCCGGCGAACCCAAGACAAGGGAAATTCATTACAACAATGCACTCAGAAAGGATATGCCTGAATCCTCGAAGGCCCCTTTTCAGTTCGATGTTCTAGCCCAGCTCTCTAACATTCCGGCAAGAATTACATTATTTAAGCTCCTGCGATTGTCTCAATCAACTAGGGAAGCTCTGCAAGAAGCATTAGCAGATAATGAGAATCCAATGGAGATGTCAGCAGAAATCTGCGCTCAATGTCACCAAGTCTTCAAAGGGCCGATACCTTGCATCATCTTCTCATCAGAGGACATGCAAGTGAAGAACCCGAAACACGATAGACCCCTATACTTTGCAGGATATATTGGCTCTATACAGATAGATCGAGTTCAGGTTGACCCAGGGTCTGCTTTGAGTTTCATTCCATTGAGAATCATACAGCATCTTGGGGTACTGCTTCATCGTTTCGCAACAACGGGGACCACTATTTATGATTTCAATGCTACCAATTCATGTCCCTTGGGCAAGATCAAACTCAAATGCCAAATAGGAGGCATGAAGACAGACATTACCTGCTATGTTATCGACGTAGATACATCTTATAATCTGTTGTTGGGTCAACCCTGGATCCATGAAAACTTGATTGTTCCATCCATGTTACATCAATGCATGAAGTATGTGGATGAGAAAGGGAGAGTTAAAATGTTGGTCACGGAAAGGCAACCATTCAAAGGTGTGGAGAACTATTTTACTGATTCTGTCCACTACCTTGAGAAAGGTCAAACCGATGAACCACAGATCGAAGACTCTGACAGTGAAAATGAGGCTAATACAGAGTCTGAACAAGGAGTTATCTTTAATGATGTAAAACCCTTTGTAATCGATCTGAATGCTCCTGATGACGACATAGTCATCTTTAATAATAATGATGATTTAACTTACGTATCGTGTGTTAAAAGCCATACTGACTTGATGTCAGATATCCTTCCACGGTTGTACGCTGAACCTGCATTGCACATGCCGATCCAATCATCGTTTATGACAAACCAACAGCACTTCGATTCTTCAAAGGCTGTTTTTGTGGCACTGGCCAAGAGTAATGCTCAGAATGACATTATCTTTAGATAAATCAATAAGCCGCTACAGACTGGGTCAGAACAACATGAGGCAAAAGAAAAAAAAATCTCTAATTTTCATATTTCTCGCCAACAGCGCAACACCTTGATGAAGAAAAATGGGGTATAATTTCCTTTGCAAGGAGGGCTTAAACTTTAGGAAAGGTATTCGAACACCAGTCCAATCCGCTTATGTCCCGGAAGGGCAGCCTGATGATTACTATCACAAAATTCGTAAATGGTTAGGATATAAATCACCGCCTTCCTCATGGCATGTTGAAACCGATGGAGAATCAGATCACTCATCTTCTGAAACAGTCTCCTGGGATTCTGATGTCAGCATAGGACCTGTATTCAAGTCCCTTATGGCCAATATGACTTCGACCGACCTAATCGAAACTCAAGAGGATGAACTCTTACCTCTGTTCAAGGACCCATTAAGCCAACAGCTCGGCATGCAATGGGAACATCGCTTTGAGCAGCGAGAACCGCCTACCGATGACAAAATAATTCCATTTAACATGGGGGATGAAGCCAATCCTAAACCTATATTCATAAGCGATAGTTTGACCACTGAAGAAGGAGAACCTCATCGCTTTGATACAGGAATATATTGATGTCTTCGCGTGGAATTATTAAGATATGCCTGGTTTAGACCCTCAAGTGGCCATGCACCGCCTTAATATTAAGCCAGATGCTAAACCTGTTAAACAACAACAACGACAATTTCACCCTCAGATCATGGAGGCTATTGAAAAAGAAATTAAAATACTAATCAAGGTAGGGTTTATTCGAGAAGTGCAACACCCTGACTGGATATCCAATATAGTATCCGTGTTGAAGAAAAACGGACAGATCTGAACATGCGTCGATTACCAGAATTTAAACCTAGCCTGTCCAAAAGATGATTTTCCTCTACTAATCACGGATCTTATCATCGACAACACATGTGGATTTGAAAGAATGTCCTTCATGGATGGATTTTCAGGATACAATCAAATCAAAATGCATGCCGACGATGAAAAGGATACTGCCTTCCGAGCACCTTCAGGGATATACTGTTACACAGTCATGCCCTTTGGATTGAAGAATGCAGGTGCTACATACAAGCGTGCCATGACCACTATCTTCCGAAAGCATTTATGGAAAACTGTGGAATGTTATATGGATGATTTAGTAGTCAAGAGTCGTCACAAAAGCAATCACCTATATGAATTGAAGATGACATTTGATTTGATGTGGGCGCATCAGTTGAAGATGAACTCAACTAAGTCTTTTTTGGGAATACCTAGTGGTAAATTCCTAGGATTTGTAGTCACAGCAGATGGTATACGTCTTGATCCGGACAAAGTCAAAACTATCCATGAACTTCCACCTCCTAGAAGTCTCAAAGAATTTCGCGGTTTACAGGGGCACTTGGCCTATATCAGCAGATTCATCTCTAACCTATCAAGTAAATGTCAGCCATTTTCGAAGCTTATGAAGAAGGGGGTATTTTTTATTTGGGATAAAGATTGCCAAAAAGCATTTGAAGAGATTAAATCATATCTTTTCAACCCCCCTGTGTTAGTCGCACCTAAGTCAGGAAAACCCTTCCTGAATTATATTCGCACTACAGAATATGCTTTAGCAGGACTCTTAGCATATGATGATGATAATGGACATGAACAAGCAGTCTATTATCTTAGCAGGACCCTGTCAAGGGCCGAATATCGTTATCCTCCCATTCAGAAGGAATGCGTAGCTTTGGTCTTTACAATCCAAAAGATGTGTCATTATCTGATGGGACAGACAATACACGTCATCTCCAAGATCAACCCCATACGAGTATTCATGACCCAGCCTGACACATTGAACTGGCGAGTCGCTAGATGGGCATTGCTATTATCTCAGTATGATATTCACTTAAAACCTCAGAAGGCAGTGAAGGGTCAGGCTGCTGGTGATCTTATGGCTAACCATCCATTGGAGGGAAAAGTTGAGTTATATCAGGACATGCCTGACGAACCTTATGAAGCCAATATGGTATCTAAGGAACAGGTATGACAGTTGTTCTTTGACAGAGACGCAAGGGCTACCCCTGACGGTCCCGTCGTTGCTGGAGTGGGGGTAGTCTTGGTCTCTCCATAGAACCATGTAATACCATGAGCCGTGTCGTTGTCAGAACCATGTACCAATAACGTAGCAGAATACAATGTGTTATTGGTTGGTCTCGACAGAGCCAAGCAATTAGGTGTGAGACACTTGAAAGCATTTGGAGATTCATAGCTAATCGTGAATCAGTTAAGGGGAGAGTACGAAGTCAGGCATGAAGACCTTATTCCTCACCATGTAGTAGCCGTGACTTTAGCTGACTCGTTTGAGGGCTTCTATATTGATCATGTACCCCACCTCCAGAACACTTATGCCGATACATTGGCGTCGCTTGCAGCTACGTTAGCTTAGTCTGAAAATGCCACTCAGTAGATTATCGTGTCTAGTAGACAGTTGGTCTGACCAAAATATGCTTTACAGATCCATGCGATTGAAGAAGAACCTAAGTCGTTCGAAGCACGAGATTAGCGATTCCCGATCATTGATTATGTCTTGTATGGGATATTGCCTGAAGACACTAAAGAAAGAGAATCTATTCATCAACGAGCGCCAAGGTTCTATTATGACTCCCAATTACAAACTTTATACCGAAGGTCATATGATGGGCTACTGCTTCGATGTTTATCAACCGGAGAAGCAGGGCAAGTCTTAATAGAAGCTCATGATGGCATTTGTGGAGCACACTAGCCTAGACCTAAATTATGGGATCGACTGCACCGACTCGGCTATTATTGGACAACCATGGTAAAGGATGCTGTCACTTATGTCAAACGGTGTCATGTGTGCCAGATATATGCTAACTAGATGCATCAACCACCGGAACACTTGCACCTCACTGCTACGTCGTGGCCATTTAAAACATGGGGAATGGACATCATTGGTCCAATCTCCCCACCTTCTTCAAAAGGACATCGCTTTATAAAGGCAATAACTGATTATTTCTCAAAATGGGCCGAAGCTATTCCATTAAGATTAGTCAAGACAAGTGATGTGATCAAATTTGTCAAACATCACATTATATACCGATACGGTGTGCCAAAGTAGATTGTCCACGACAATGGTCCACAATTTGTCAGTCATGCTTTCACGCGATTCTGCGATAAATTCTGAATCCGGAATTAAGCATCGACAGCTTATTATCCCGCTGCCAACGGACAAGCTAAAGCTTTTAACAAGACGATCATCAAGATTCTTACTAAGATGGTCTCTTCAAACACAAAGGATTGGAATGATAAGCTAGGGCAAAGCTTATGGGCTTACTGTACAACGGTTTGTACACCCACGGGTACCACTCCATATTCCCTAGTTTACGGCTGCGAAGCTATTCTACGGTTGGAAATTCAAATCCCATCATTACGAATAGCGCTAACTACTAGAATGACGGCTGAAGAAAGTCATCGTCGACGTCTTGAAGAACTTGAGATGCTAGACGAGAAGCGGTTATAGGCTCAACAACATATCGAGTTTTACCAGGCTCGGATTTCCAAAGCATTTGACAAGAAAGTCAAATATCGTATTTTTTAAGGAATGTGACCTTGTTCTCGCCGTCCGACGCCTGATGGTTTTGAATTTCAAAAAGAAGGGGAAATTCAAATCAAAATGGGAAGGACCATTCGTAGTGGAGTCAGTTTATTTGAATGGGGCATATCGCCTAACCAATCAAGAAGGTGACAAAATCATGATGCCTATCAACGGTAAATTTCTGAAGAAATACTACCCTCAGCTTTTCGTCAGTTTTGTAAAGTGATAACTCCATCTTCCATAATCCACTCACCAATCCTCTTCAATAGAATGGTGGGACTACAAAATGCTGTAACGTTAACGTTTACCTTTGATAGTAAATATTTGATACCCGTGCCATATAGTGCTCTACCATGCGAGGAACACTGCCCTTATGGGCCATATCTAATTATCAGAGATAATGATCTACCACGCGATGAATCGTTATCCTGTTATTTCTGAATGTTCCACCCCTTTGGAACAATCGAAGATGGTGGTCTACCAAGGGATGTGCCACTATTCCTACATCAATCATCAGATCCATTATGCTCAATGACTTGATATCCGATGTTCGTCATTTGTAACAAACGACGTTCGTCATCTCATATCGGCCTACCAAGTGATGTGCCAACATTCCAGCCTCATCATTCTCATGAACGACGCTCGTTCTGATGATCGTCATTTCTAACAAACGACGTTCGTCATCTCAAATCAGCCTACCAAGTCATGTGCAAACATTCTAGCCTCGTCATTCTCATGAACGACACTCTTTCTGATAATCGTCATTTATAACAAACGACGTTCGTCATCTCATATTGGCCTACCAACTGATGTGCCAACATTCCAGCCTCGTCATTCTCATGGACGACGCTCTTTCTGATGATCGTCATTTCTAACAAACGATGTTCGTCATCTCATATTGGCCTACCAAGTGATGTGCCAATATTCCAACCTCGTCATTCTCATGAATGATATTCTTTTTCCAATGTTCATCATTTATAACAAACGACGTTCGTCATCTCATATTGGCCTACCAAGTGATGTGCCAATATTCCAACCTCGTCAGTTTCATGAATGAGGTTCGTTTTCCCAACCTCGTCATTTTCA
>JBAKGM010000200.1:44500724-44521416 GCA_037177215.1 Asparagus racemosus | reverse complement strand
CCTTAATCAAGGTACTAACCAGGTGTTCTTCAGACACCCCTCTAACAAGAGAGGTAAGACGTAGAAAGTGTTGTTGGTATTCTGATACCGATGTAAGTTGTTTAATATGGGATAGTGCAACAGAGGGATTCTCATAGTCATGAGATCCGTACATGGTGCGTAGTCCACGTTTTAATATGTCCCAAGTTATGGGTTCATTTCGGAGTAGCTCAAAGCGATATCACTCCATCACATTATCCCTGAGGTAGAATTTGGCGATTTTGCCTTTTTCATGAAAAGAGGTCTTGTGGAGGTCAAAGTAATGCTCCATTTGATATATCTAATTAAGGACATTGGAGGATTTATCACCAGTGAAGTAAGGGATATCGAGCTTAGGGGGTTTTGGTGCATGTTGGTTATGGTGATGGTTGTACTCAAGGAGAGGACCTTGGAAGGGATGGAACATAGGTATAGGAGCAGCACGAGGTGGTCCTGGAACTGGGTTGGGTAGAGGTGTGTTGAGGTTGGGATAGTGTTGAGACGGGATTGGTTGAGGCAGGACTGGTTGATAAGTGAACTGTTGAGGGTGGGTAGGGTGGGAATATAGAGGTGGAGGGGATAGATTGGGGTGTGATTGAGTAAGGAGAAATGGGCTAGGGTGTGGTGGGGGAAGGATCAAAATACTGGTTGAATTAGTAGTTGTTATTAGAATGGGATGGAGGGGCTTGCTGAGGATATGGTGACAGAGAGGGCGTGGCAGTATACTTTTGTGGAACGGCTGTTGATGGGTAGAGAAGAGTTGGGTAGGCCTGATACGGAGAGTTTGGAGGAGGGTATGATCTTGATTGTGGATTGAAGGGAGCTAAGCCCAATGAGTGAGGAGGGGGTTGTGAACAGTTAGGAGGAGGTTTGTTTGAGGGCCAATTACTCAGGAATGGAATTGCCACAGGTAACGGATGCGATACCTAAGGTGGAGTGAGTCCAAGACTGGAGAACCATCCACAAGTACTGACTTGTCGTTGCCCTGTGCATCAGATGTGACACCTTCTGATTGCTAGAGATTGAGCTGTCGAGCCATCGAAGTAAGCGTTGTCATGATGTTTTCATACTGCCCCTCAAGGGTCCTTAATCGGGTCTCCGTGGATCTCCCTTGCTCTGCTCCCCATGTTGATGTTGGAGATCGGAGGCGTTTGTTCGATGGGCCAGTGCCTCCTTCTTCATTGGAAAGATCCCAAGCCCTTCCATCTCTCTCCGTCTCTTCTTCATGGTAGGTCTCTTCCTCCGCCGCTAGATAACCTGGCCCTGATACCATTTGGTGAGACTTAGCATCCATTACAGTTCTTTCAGTGCTAGGGAACTGTAACCCACACATCAAAATTAGATGTCAATTCAGAATCACAAAACTAATAGCAAGTAACCACAGAATATTCTCAATAGCAATAGATTGAGATCATTATATTATAGAAGAGACATACCAACAATACTTGAACGAGATTCAGTGAATACAAGAGAGAGAGGACAATAACTTTCACCCTCAAAAACTAGTTCTACATGTTACCACTATCAACTACTAAAGAACTTCTCGAAATAGCAGAACTATTACATATAACACCAAAGCAGGTAAGAGACTCAATAAAAAGGGAAAATAAACTACTACATTAACTACTTCAGAGAAAGAAACTAGAAAGAACAATGGAAGCGACATAAGTTTTCTCCCCCAGCCCTAATCCCACACTGCAAGATTATATACTAAGACCATGGGTCGGATTTGGAGCAAGTGAGTGCAAATGACATATAATGGGCTTTTGATTGGGCCTGCAAAACATTCACTTCCTCAACTTGAATATGTTAATGATCCATAGGCCTCGCTAGTGGCTAGCCCAAGATATACAACTCACTGTATTGCACAGTGGGTGTATCCTTGTGTTTTCCCTTTTCCCCTGTTGTGAGAAATTATAACTTTCATATTCACCCCTCAAGCATCAAGAACCCTCCTTCCTTTTCCCCCCACACACACACACAAAGGAAGAGTTGTGGTAGCTATTGCTTCAAACAGCACAAACAAAAGACAGCGGCAAATTAAACTCAAACTAAGAAAAATAAAAGTGCAACAAATTAACAAGGAGTAATTATCAAAAACAAAATCATAAACACAACCATCCTTGGCTGCCACTGCCTCTTTCCTCTCTCCTAACGGTTTCTCCACCGCCAGAAGATGGACAAGGAGAAGCACAAGAGGCGGAAAACAAAGAAAGCCATGTTCAATCATGGCCCAATAACAGCAGCAACAGCGACAAGAACAACAAGAAGTAGTGGAGAAAGAGAAGAAAAGCAAGTGAACATTCGACGAGAACAACAGCAACAAGCGTCGCCACAAACACAACCAAGAACAACACATCAGCGGCCAATATTCCAGCCATTCGCAAAGAACACGAATATGGCGAGAGAGTATATATGGGTCCCACTGGCTCAGCACGTCACTCGCCACATCAGAATTCATGCTGCCTACATCTACCCGGTCACTCACGCTTTCATCAGACCCAGACCGACAAGCTCAGCCTCATCCTTGACCCCGCCAATGAGTTTGTTTGGACTCCTGAATCCTGCCAGAAGGTCTATATATGCCTACGTTCAAGAACTCATCGATCACACTATAAGGCAACGATTAGCACACTTATCTCTCTCTCTCTCTCTCTCTCTCTCTCTATACACACACACACAAAATTTTTGTGCATTTTCAGGAAGCACCGCTGTCGGAGTATACATTTCGTTTGATTGGTTCGGATATTGAGAATTACATCCGCAAGCTGCTTTACGATGGGGAGATCAATTACTACATGAATGTCAGAATGCTGAACATCAGCATGGGCGAGCACCATACGTGTCAAGTGCAACAACAGTCAAATACCAAACGTGCAATAGAAAGTAGCTTGAGATCAGGTTCCTTGATGTTGTGAATACGATACCAAAATGTAGTATGTACTATAGTTTTAGCCACTGTTGAACTCAGGATGTAAGGATGCAATTTCCAACAGCCGTAAATTTACAATTTCCAAGCATTCGTAGTACTATAAATAGCATTGTAATGGAAACTAGTCCTAAAAAACATGAAAAATCAGATATGTACGCTATGCTCAAAGAAGAACTTCTCCTTCCGACTTAATTATCGTCATTAGATATTCAGATGCTTGAGTGGAATCAATCAATAATGTATTATTACGTGATGGCACTACCGAAACCTATAAATAAAGTTGATACCAATTACGAATTATAAAGTTAAATTCGGTAAACCAAACTAGATATAAGTTAAAGACTTGTTTGTACTATTTTCATCCTTGTTAATAATCTACATAAATTGAGTAATAATTCTTGCAGCAAACATTTATGTGTAGTTTTAGATTGGTATTACATCTTGACCGAAAACAGTAGAAAACAAATAAAATTACGTTATCCTGGTAAATGCAAAAGGTAAGCAAAACATAGCTTTTAGCATTGATGATCATCCAGAGAGGGAAAGTGAGACGGGTAAGCATTACTCTCCCAATTAAAGGTTATCTTGAGGACATGTCTCTGATAAGTCACCGGTTTATCAATCTTTTACTTGTTGCTAGAGATTTGTCGTAATAAACCCGTGTATGATAGTGTTCCAAGTAAAAGAAATAGTGGATCTACTTGTTTCTTGATATTTGTTGTAATTTAAAACAAAATAATCAAATGTTTAGCTTCACTCTACTGGGCTTTGAGATGCAACTCAAAACTTTCTATTCAAATAAGTGAAGGAGTGGCGTCAAGATATTTTGGGACTCAAGCATGGTTCAAACCCGATGACTTGGTGGGTAAGCATCAAATTTTCAAAACAACAAAACTTAAAGAATATAAAAGCTGAGTATTGAAGAAGTGCAAATAAGCCAATCCAATCGAAGTTTATGAGAGTGACAGCGTTTGGGTGGTAAATCGGAAACAGTGGGAGAGTCAACAAAAGTAAAGAGGAGGCTTGAGGTGAGGAGGTAATTGGGAGGACTAAGGCTTGCCCTAATCCTACTACACGCCGTTTCAACGGGAATCGCTCGCTCAGAACCCAAATCCCCTAACCCTACTGCGCCCTAATCCGAGTTCGAAGACGATGGATTCTTTCTTCCCGCTCCCGCTGCTTCTTGTTATTTGGTTACTGGGATCGTTGTCGTGCTCGCGCTCGCTTGGCGTCGGGTTTGGACTCCGCCTTCCTCCTGAAACCGACAGCAAGTACCTCACCCAAGATGAACGCTGGTTCAATCAGACCCTTGATCACTTTTCCCCAACTGTTAATGACCCTCTCCCTCTCTCTCCCTCTCTTCCCCCACCTTTCTACAGCCTCTGATTTCTTGTTGATCGATCGCTTGAATCTGCCTCAGGATCATCGCCAGTTCAAGCAGAGGTACTATGAATTCCTCGATCATTTTCAAGCCCCCGATGGGCCCGTCTTCTTGAAGATATGCGGGGAATCTGCCTGTCCTGGGATTGCTAACGACTATTTATCCGTGAGTACCCAGACTTTTCATTGTGTGCTTGGTTGGTCGCCTCAAACTTCGATGGCGGGACTGACTGTGATGGTGATCGATTGCTAACTATTGGTTTCCGTTTTCCTTGATAATGATGTAGGTATTGGCGAAGAAATTCGGTGCTGCAGTGGCTTCTCCTGAGCACCGCTACTATGGGAAAAGTTCTCCATTCGAATCCCTGACGACAGAGAACCTAAGGTTTTTATCTTCGAAGCAGGCACTCTTTGACTTGGCAGCTTTCCGCCAGTACTATCAGGTAAGTTTGCTGTTCGCTGTTGCCCTGGATTGTGTGGATACCATTTCATTTTGGATCGAGTCTTGTTAATTCTTAGTTAGGCTATCATATGTTGACATCCTTTAATAAGAGAGAAATCACATAGGTGGGATATATTCTCGAGCTGGGATGATTAATCAGATCATTCCCATAGTTATCTTGTATTCAATTGCACAGCTCGAAATCAGCCAAAGCAAAACTGAAGCTGGAATTTATAGCTCATGCCTAGCCTAGGACCCCCAAAGAAGATTCAGTATTTTGGTATCTGAAATATTTTCAAACAACTCGACAATCGGCCTGTTTGTCTGCTTGGACCGGCTTGGTGTTTTTGGTCAGGTTATAATGATTTTATCTGTGGTTTAACAGGATGTTTTGAATGGCTATGATGCAAGAATGTAGCTAACTTTGGGGCAAAGCATGTTAATAATCTTATTATCACTTATATTTGGAGTTTGTAACAGTGGTCTGCAGTTTTGGCATTTATTCTGTTTTTTATTGCCTCTGCACAAGGTTTGAACTCTATAAAAAGATTTGATCTTGGAATTTGCCATAACTGGGTGTGAGAATTGGCAGTATTGCTACACGGTTCGACCAATGATATGTGCAGTTTTTTTTTTAAAACCATCCCTGTATTTATGGAATACAAACCTCAAAGGTTATACTGTGATATTGAACAAAACAAGGTACAAAATTATGTTCCCTCTTAATCTTTGGCATATTTCTCTCAAGAGTCCTGCCCTTAGATTAGATCAGTGGTGGATCTAGACTTTCTAGAAAGTGGTGTCACTATATAATTAATAATAAAATTTTTAAAAATAATTGTCTGTAAAAATTTTCATATTTTGAAAAAATACATATAATCGCATTATTAATAACACTATCAAATACATAATCGCATTTTAGTAACTTCAACCTATAAGTTATATAAGGAACCTGTTATGATTAGATTGATCAGATGAGTGCACAAAATACTCAGCAAAAATACTGAAACAAAAGCAAACACAAAGAACACCGACCCTCTTAATATTATAAAGAAAAACTCTTTTTAACCCTTCACCTAATCATCCTAGTATATATCTCAAGTGGGTCCTATATGTTCATTTTATCTTTGATGGGGTTGAGATGTGAAGCAAAGCATTTTCATTTGTTTTGGGTCTATTTGCTAATATGGCCATGAGTAGCACCAAATAATGTAACTCATGAGGAAGTGGTGCCATGTGACACCACTTCCTCGTGAGTAGGTCTGTCCCTATCTTAGATCACCTTGCCACTCAAATGCTCTAATTGTCCCTAAGGAGTAAAAATATATTCGTAGGTAGCTTATGAGTTATCTTTAAGACTAGTAAGATCAGTAAGGAACTTTCTCTTTAATCCTATCCTAATGAGTTTCCCTCTTCAGTTATCAAACAGTCCATTCCTCAAAAAGTCTCTCAATGCAACCATTAAAAATTGTCATAAACGCTCAATCCTGATCCAAATTGAAAAGTCAAAGTAGTATGATTTAGAGTCTAAGCGATGCTATCCACCTGAGTTACATAGAGTTGGTAGACACACTGACATCCGATTGCTATGGTGAGTAGGGGTGGAAATGAACTGAAATTGAATCGAATACCACAGTATTCGAATTTGGATTTGGTTAATTTTGATGAATTCAAATTCGAATCTGAATTCTAGTCGAGTAGGAAAAGAATGTTGAAATTTATTCGTTTATTATTCGAATATTTTGTTTAACGTTCATGAATATCATATTAGCACCCTTGGTAAGTGACAAGATTCTTAAACATGAGGTCTTGATTTCAAACCATATATGTTTGACATATTGTTTAAAATAGTTTCTTTAATGTTTTACTTAATTGTTTTTATGATATTTCACTATAAGAGTTGTTATATATATGCTTATAAATTAGTAATATAATATTTATAAATAGAAATATTATTTATAGTATTATACAAACATAAAAGATAATATAACGTAATAATATAAAAGTAGAAAAACATAAACAAATATTTAATAATCAAATTAATCGAGTTGAAAGCCAAGTCGTCGAGGCCAACCACTAGAATGGTGGTATGGCCGAGGCCGACCCTTGAATTCTTACCTTCGGGGAGTGATAATCGAAAGGCTCCGGAGTAATATACAATTGTAAAAGGTTTGTTGAAGGCTGATCTCTGGGATCAGTGAGAGTTCGGAACCAGCAAACTCCAGCATCAAAGCTTACATGTGAAAACTCCTGCTTCAAAACTACAGGGCGCGCTAAATTCTATTCATTTATGAACCGAATAATAGAAACTATTCGTCTATTGTTAAATGAACTATCGAATCGAATTTAACCGAATACTTGGACGAATAATAGATGAACTATTTGTTAATTATTTGGTTCATTTCCACCCCTGGTGGTGAGGACTATATTTGTTGTAGTCAGTTGGTTGAGTTTCAAGTACGTATACTAGAAAAAATATTCCTAACAGCACTTTTCATTTTGCCCTATGACAAGCATTATCTATCATTAATTTTTCTGTATTTCTCTTTATGTATTTGATCACTAGCCGCGTGGTTGAAGTAACAAAGTTTATTATAATGTAGGGCTAATTATGGTGATCATCTATCATTTTGGTTAATAACGTTTGTGCTAGAATTCGTAGTTAATCATGAAAAAGTAGGATTTGATTTATTAAGTTTTGATTTGTCATGCTTTGTTCTCCAATAGTTTTGTGCTTCGACGATGTTTCTATCTCCTGAACTATTCCTATTAATTCCACCTATCCTATTTATTACTTTTGTTAAATTTTCTGCAGGAATTCTTGAATGCAAAATACAATAGGTCGAAAGTTGAAAATCCCTGGTTTGTTTTTGGTGTTTCCTACTCTGGAGCACTTAGCGCTTGGTTCCGGTTGAAATTCCCTCATTTGACATGTGGGAGTCTTGCAAGCTCTGCAGTTGTTCTTGCTGTTTACAACTTCACTGAATTTGACAAGCAGGTGCCATACCTATGCTAGCTTTATATATACATCGATTTTATGTCCGAATATGTAACACATCTGTTCTTTCACCTTTTTCTATTTTTAGCACCCACTCCTTAAGTTGTGATTTCTCTGCACTTTTTAATGTGCCAAACAAATCATTCTTTTCCCAATGGTCTATCTATGGAATAGAATTTTTCAGTATCTTTTTGCTGAAGGTTGGGGAGTCCGCTGGCGCTGATTGTAAACCGGTGCTTCAGGAAATAACTGCACTTGTTGAGGAGCAACTTCTGTCTGATAGAAAAGCAGTGAAAGATTTGTTTGGTGCAGCTACGGTATCATTCATTTCCATTAAAAAGGATTAAAGTTTATTCAAAATAATGTTCCTTTTGTCTTATCTCTTATGTTTCCTTTTGTGCTTTCAATCAAGTAATCAAAGAAGAATTCTGAAAATATGATTAATACCTAGGAGCTTATAATACCTTCACATTTTTGAGTAATCTATATTTTCTATCATATGACCAAGGATTTCTTGTTATGTATCTTTAATCAACACAAGGCTTTGAAATGCGGACATGAAATCTTTTGAATATTTTTTTATCTGGCATAACTTTGTTTTATGCTAGCTCTGATGGGGCTTATGTGTACCAACATTTTGGGAAAGGATCTTGCAAGTGTCTTGTGTCACATTACAATATTTGTGCTTCTCAGCTTGGCATTACAATACTTTATGCCTACTTTTAAGTACACCCATCCCATTAAACATTCACTCAATATTTATGTAGACAGAATCCGGTAAATTGGTTAATCAGATTATTTCATAATACATTACAAATTACAAACAATAACAAAGCTGTTATCCTAAAATTTTGGGGTCGGCTACATGAATCCTAATCTCCCATACATTTCTATTATGGGCCAGGTCCTCCATTAAGTTATCATATCCTTCTTAATTGTTTCTAACCAATCCAAAATTAGTACAAAACTTGATATCCTATTCGTGAAATTAGTTTCATTTGACATTTGGAGTAAAGCTCTTGTAAACTTAAGTTGATAGAAGCTCTTGTCCACCAACTTTTTTACCATTAGATTTGCTTTGAGATTCATGTTGGAATGAGTGATACAAATCAAGGCACAACACATGCCAACATGAATCTCAAAACAAATCTAATGGATAAAAAAGTTGGTGGATAGAGCCTTCAATATACTTAAGTTTATTCTATCTTTTCTCTTGACTTTTATTCAACATAATATGTGAAATGTTCTGCTCAGTCAAATACTTGTTTGATCTAATTTTCTGTATCCTCAAACTTCAATAGTTCTCTCTACCCTAGTTATTCCTGAAGTTGTAGATTCTTTCCTCACAAAGATAATTTGATAGGGCTATCTACAGCTTGTTTGTTCTGAGATATTTGGATGAGGATGTTGCACAGATTGACATATGGAGTTCCCATGGCAGCATATGTTCCTTCAATGTCTTATTTCTCATAAATTTAGAATCTTCATAATCTTTTTCGCTGGCCTAACTTTGCAACATCGTCATCCATGTAGTTGGATGAGGATGTTGCATAGGTTGACCTTTACAGTTCTCACAAAACTATGTGTCCCTTCAATGCGTTATATTTCTTTTGGGCATGAATATTTTTAATTCAGAATACAAACTCTGTAACTTTTTCTATTTTTATCGTTTTACTGTTATCGCGATGATTCTATCTCTAGAATGAGAATAATCATGTAGTATGATGATATTACAGTAAACACTAAATAGATTATGGCATTATGTAATTTTTCTTCATTGCAGCTTGAGAATGATGTGGACTTTTTATACTTGTTGGCTGATGCTGCAGCTATAGCGGTATGTTTAATTTTTCTATATGTCAATAAAGTCTGCCAAGCTTGTAGAAGCTTGATTTTTTTGTTGTTTCTAAGTTCAGTTTCAGTATGGCAATCCGGATGTTCTGTGCTACCCACTTGTTGAGGCCAAGAAGACTGGCCAGGACCTGGTGGTAAGCTACTTTCTCATCTTGATCAGCTAAGTTTGAGCAATTCTTACTGCAACTTACTTTTTCTCTGCATATCAACATGGTTCCCTAAGTATATTCATCCTTTTTTTTTAAATCTTTAGATGGGTATTTAGCTTTAGGCACAAACAGGAGATCAACCACTGGGTTGCCAACGGGTCATCTTACCAAACCTAAGTACAAAGGTTCTCTCGGGGTGGCGTGGGGAGGGGTGTTTTTTTTTGGGTTGGCAGGGCGGGGGGGAGGGTTTGGTTTCATCGCTTTTGACTTCTTCAGACCAGAAAATACATTTATTTCAAGTGCTGAAAACCAAAATCTTTAGAAATTACGTTTTGCATGGATTAAGTTTCTTCTCTAAGATTATTGTCCAGTCTACTACCCAAAGATATACTGGAACCTGGTAAAATAAAACTCCTGTCGGCAAGGCCTGAGAGGCAGAAGTTCCTTACATGGTTTAGAAAATTTCTTGACAAATAGAGATGGAGGTTTTATAGTCTAAAGATCAAGAAAGAGGCAAGGATTTACCACTAGAAGCTGATCCCAGAAAGCTTGAGTAATATAAAGTGTGAGTGTCATGTGGCAGAAGCATGATAAAAGAACTCATTCTTGTACAAGCAAGTCGGCACAGAAACCCTAGAAACACTAGGTATGGAAAACCTCCAAAAAAATATATAATAATCACGGTAATTCTAAGCATAAAATCCAAACCCTTATATAGGGTGTAAAAACAATTGCAAAATTACGAAACTAGCCTCGTGGAAAATAAAGAGCTAACATGTGAAAATAAAAACTAAAAGTCTTGAGCACGCAGTTTGAGCCTGAAGACATATTCCTTTGACTTCCTAACTGATTTGGAACGGCGAAGCCATTAAAGGCGTAGATCACTTCTCGAGCTTCCCGAAAACATATTATATCAAGGATTCTATGAAGCGAGTCAAAAGATGCGACCCTTCAAAGTTGCACGTCAAAATCTTGCCTGAAAATTACTCTTTTTTGCTTCGATCGTCCCAGCTTCACGTGATTTGAAACATCGGCTAGTGCCACCTTATCAAAGTGCTGTGTTATTCTTTATGTTACTGTAGCAAACAGTATTTAGTTTTATTGATCAGCTGATGATCAAGCACAGGAGAAACATGGGCACAACTTGTAAACAAGATCTACTATTAGTCTATTATAATAGTAAAGTACAAGAGCTTGTCCTTTTGCTTCATATAAAGGGAGAAACACATAACCTTTATCTGCCAAATAAAAACCTTGCCTATCTTTACTGTATAAGAAGCTCCTTCAATCTTGTGGGGACTTCCTTTCCTCCTCTGTCTCCTTCAACCTCGTAGTACCTCCCTTTTGGCGATCACTCCTCACTGGTCGTAGGCTGAAAGTATTCTTTTATATACTTCAGTTTGGCCCCATGATCATTTGATATGTTAGCAAAACTCAAAACAACCTGGACCTGTGGCCAAGCCTATAATTAGTTTAGGCTGAAATCACTGTCCCTGTCGGATCGACTGATCTTTACACGTGTCCAGAATACATGTGCAAGTTAACAACCTAATGCTCTCTGGACTCCAGACTGCACTGGAAACTGCTCAATTGTTGGTGTACATTTTTTCCTGCTCCAATAACTTCTCTGACATGATCTTTGTCATTTTCCACGCCAATGTATAATCGTATTTTTTTCTTTTGCTCCCTTGGAAATTACCTAGCATGTATATTTGGCACCTTTCTTCTTTGTCACTTCCTTGTTTTTCTTGCATGTTGATGGATTAGATCAGAACATGACATTGTTTCTGCATGGTTTCCCTCGTATTTTGTATGCATACTTTCTTGTAAACATCAATATCTTATGTGTTTGCCGAGCTTGCATCTTCGGATACCTGAATGGAAGAATATGAGTCATATAGCCAACCCCAAAACACTGGATATGGCTTTGCTGCTGTTGTTGTTAGTGCCAAGATTGCATCTTATATTCTTATCTTATATGCAGTTATTAAATTCTCTAGTATGACAACCCTAGGTATTTGTGTTGCAGAGACCATCAAAATATCTTTTGAATCCTGATGGTACCTTCCCAGATTCAAGCCCCTTGAATTGATGACTTCTTTATAAGGAACACCTCCCATGTTTAACATGGTGTTCTTTAAGATCGTACTAGTGGTCCTAAAAATATGGTCCCACTGTCCGAACTTCAGGTGCTATTCTGTGTATATGTACATATTGCATATTTTCGATGTGGGAAAAGCTCATAAATTTATGTCCTAGTTACCGATGGATGTCTCAGCCAATAACTATGAGCATAGTAAAACATAAATATTAACTTATAAGATACCAGCATATAAAATGTAATCATATGACAGACCTACTTCCATAGTTAGCTAAAGAGTTTGCTGATGTTTAAATCCAAACTTTTAGGTGTCCATACAAGTTCCAACTAGGGTGTCTCCTGTATCTATGGAAAATAAATTATTATGTCACAATCTTATGTACTTGAAAAGATACATTCTAGTTTCTTTCACGTGGAGACACTTTTCAGATATTGATATTATACTTAGACCTGATTTGTTATACTGATGCAGGAAGCATATGCTAACTATGTGAGAAATTACTACCTTGGAAGCTTTGGTGCGTCTGTTCAATCTTATGACCAGCAGCACTTGAAGAACACATCTGTAGCTAAAGAGGATGGTAATGTGTTGCTTGAAATTTTGATAGTAATTTCCTTTGATAGACAAGATTGGGTTACTAGTCGTAGGTCATTACATAAATATCTTTGCAGTCATGTTGTGCCTTTTACATCTTGTGATTATATGTTGATAAGGTGATCGATTATGGTGGTTCCAAGTTTGCACTGAGGTTGCATATTTCCAAGTGGCACCAAAAAATGACAGTGTCCGCTCTTCAAAGATTGATACCAGGTATCATTTCATTTATGTGAATTTCATTTTTATTTGTTTTTGTGGGATTGTTCTTTTGTTGCAAAATAATTCTATAATCTAATACTATGAGTTTAGGACTAACAATTGTCATTGTCAGTCAGGAGTATCATTGGCTCCCGTTCTATCACCTGGGTTCCTCAAGAACTTCAGTCTGAAAAAGTACCCCTCCTTTAAGTTTATCTTGTTAGTTTAGAGCACTTAGAAGCTGAAAAAGCAAATGACTGTGAATCTTATTCATCAAGTCCGCCAACAAAATTTGGAATGTAGGAAGTCAATATTTCTATAGTTTGGGGTATACAGTCTAAACCCTTTCATAAACTTGAACGGCAAAACCCTTGTCTCACAATTTTATGGGGATTTGAATATCCTAGGCGCTTGCTATTTTCTCCATTTATTTTCTGGCTACGCGAGACACAAGTAAGAAAACTCATGATTGTTTGATCTTTGTTACTTTTAGAATCTAATTGATATAGATCAACTTCCATGGAGTGGAAGTTTTAATTTGCATGGCATATTATTGGAATCGAGAGGGAACGGTTTGCTCCCAGGGCATTTTTGAAACTGAAAGAGTCCAAGTCTCTTGTTACCTTTGTTTGTGTGGTTCATAGTTGCGCGATTTCCTGCCCCCCTCCCCCCTCCCCCACCCCCAACCGTTGAACAGTTCCTGCGAACGGATTCCCGGTACATTTACAAATTGATTCCCTCCAATCCATGAATTGGTTCCCCAAAATTGGCGTACCGGTTACAAGTATTTGGGGTGCAAAGTCCCTTTAAGTGTACATGCGCAATACGCAATGCAATGTGTGCAGAGTAAAGGGAGGTGCACAATAGAATATATGAGTCAATAGCTTTACTATAACTAAATATCTATGTTAATAAAACGTGAAATGAAACCATAATCACAACACGAACTATTTGTAAAACAAAAACAGAACAAAAACTACACTCCATAAAAAAGAAGTATTTAAGTATTTTGTATGAAAAAAATATTGAAATGCATAATTAGTTTTCTAGTTTCTAGTTTCTACCATACAGTTTGAAAAATGGTAAGCGCATGCAAACATATTTTACAACGTACCATTGACTAAACTTGCGTACCAAAGCAAGCTACCTCCCATCGATTCCAAATTTCCTAACTGGCAAATTGCATTGTTGAATTCTTACCATGACCTACTACATACCACATATTGTGTAACTAAGGTGTGTTTAAATAGACAGTTCAAAATTAATCTCAAATAATACATGTTGGGGAATCCTCAAAATAATGCATTTATGAGATTCCAATCTGATGCTATGATTTTGCTCAAACATTATTCCAAAGCGGCATGTTGTACAAATACCTTGGGTACCGTGTAAGTGAACGCGGGTGGGTTAGCATGCCTAGGAAAATCAGGATGGTTTTGACGGATGTAAAATGGCTGAGGCTATAAGCTTGTAAATGAGATACGTATTAGGTAAGCTACTTGGGAATGGGAAGTGGATGTACCAGCAGACAATAATTAGAAGAAATATTAATATAATTTGCGAAATTTAAAAAATTGGCTAAAATCAACATTTCGCGGACATACAATGGTTTTTGCAGCAGGCGATCTATAGTGACCTCAAAGAAAAACATAGGAGTTGACAAACTGGATGATCATCTCTGGCTCAACGATGCAGGCTTTAGTTACCCCCTGTTTAATAAAAGGGTCATGGTATCAACCTCATATCCGACTTAAACTGATTAGTAATATTCAACTCAAGTAACCAGCTGCACATGTAACTATTTTATTATAATATGAGATTTGCTAAATCGCTTTCAGCAAGACATTTGAAAGATGATACTTGAATTAACCATATGAAATGGAAAATATTCTACAGCATAATTATGGTATCAGTGAAGCTCAGGTTTCGGCAATCAAATAGTGACCTTCATTGGCTTTAAAGGTAAACTATTAGGTCTTGGATCTCAATCATATTAAGCTCTCATTGTTCCATCTCATTTCCTATTTGGGACTAAATCGGATAATGCGAGATGCAAATGCAACAGTCTTTTCATCTTGGCTACTATGCAAGGAGCCTTAAATGCCTTATCATTCTCTTAAATTACTTTACCTTTGAATTCGACAATTCATGAATATAATTTTATTCTTCATCTCATGTCTGAAACTCCTTTACCATTGAAGATAACTTTGCTCTAAATAGCTCCATCTTTAGGCCCTAATCCTTAACCACCTTTGTAGTGCGCCCTCAGGATTGCATATATGTTATATTCTAACTTGTTTTGACGTAAAATATCAAGGAGCTGCTAATATACACCTATTTGTTCAACCTGTGCTAAAAATAGCCCGAGTCCTCATTTTGGGCTTTTATGCCAATTTGTTGTTGCAAGCAGATCTTGTACCTGCAAGCTATTAATAATATTTCTGTCATTTTGACCCAAAAGGATAATCTATTAGGTATTTGATCCCAACAATTGATCACTCATATTTCTACTTATTTCAATACTAAACCTTAATTCCATCTGCCCCTTAACTCTTGACGACTTAAGCAAATGTGAGGCACAAAGGCAATAATATTGAGTCATTGTTTTTTGTAATATGTCTTCTTGTTGATATTTCAGGTCTTAATGTTTTTTATGGTTTCCTTTTAATATGTTACAGGTATCATTTGGATCTGTGTAGAAATGTTTTTGGAGAGGGAGTGTACCCCAACGTGTTTATGACAAACATATACTATGGAGGCACCCAAATTGCTGGTTGGCACATTTTTTATTCATTTTCCAGATTTATTGATTATTCTATATCCTTTCTGCTTCAGTTACCACGTTTTTCTTATATTGATGAGATATCCTAAGTTGTTATACATGTAACCATGTCATAAGAAAATAGGACAAATTTTTAGAACCAACTATTTTTGAAATTTATTTACCAAATCGATTAGGTTAGAATTTATTTACCAAATCGATTAGGTTAGAATTTATTTACCAAACTGACCCATTTTCATCCAACTTGGCAACAACAATTTAAACTTGGTCGGTTTTAAAATTTTGACTTTTTTTAACTAACTAGGATTGGGAATCCCGGATAATTAATGATTTATTTAACAAAATAATTGTGATTGCCTTTCTAAGCTGCATGTGGTTCCCTGGTTCCTACTACGCACATTTACAAGGGAGGTTTAAAGTGAGACCCACCCTTAAATCCTAGTAAATAGATAAGCCCAAACGATGATCAGCGCTCATAATCAAAACCAAATCACAGTGATATTAATATACATTGATATGGTTGTTTACTTTATTGGAGTGTTTAATATTGTGATGTGAACATTCGGACAAGATATTAATATGCTTTATTTGTAATGTTCAATCATTACTTGGAGGTTCATCCTGCCATGATACTTTCTTTTGATACTTTAATCTTTTCAATTCTTCAAATTCAATTTGTTTTCAGGTAACCCAGATAAAATCAGTTTTCCCTCAGGCTTTTCTCTCTCTTTATTTGAGAGTAAGCTCAGTTGTTTTTTTTTTTTTTTACTTTTCGATTTTCGGTCCTGGATAAAAGTGGTTGTATCCCCTTCATAGATGATTGCTTTTATGGAACAAAAATTTAATTCTGTTGTTATCTCATTCTGCCTGAAAAGAAATTTCCTGTTAGGAAATTCAAATAATTTTTTCTCTAGCTATGCTGTTAGTGTCATGCTGAACATTCCTTTATTAACTGATATAGTCTCCTAGATCTGGATATCCAGCGCTTATGGTCACACACATTTGTTTATAAATTAGAAGTTTTCCTAAAATCTGGGGATATTCTAGATTAAGATGTATGGTATGTAAGACCATTTACATTTCAATCCTAAGTTTTCTCCCCCTTTCAAAACATCCATTTGAATATGCAGGTTCCAGGATAATCTTCACTAATGGTTCACAAGACCCATGGCGCCATGCTTCCAAGCAAAAATCTTCTCCTGACAGTAAGTCTTTTAGCCCCTTCGAGAACTGTTCAATTAGTGATCTCTTGTTTATTTATTAGATTGAGTTTTGAACAGGCTTTCTGTATTTCGCTATTATAAAGAGATGTGACAAATGTTGAATTGTTAATTAATACTTTCTTTCCATTCAGTTTATTTCATGTTGTGTAGTCAATAACTAGAGAAAGGATTATGTTTATTAGTTGGTGGTGTGTGACCTAGGTGTCAGTTGATGTATGATTAGGAAGATTGAGATGGACACCAGAAATTCGTGATTTAGAGTTTTGAGAAAACCACCTTTCTCTCATTTTCTTTGCAGTGACTAGTAATCTAAGAATTATATTGCCATTTTAAAATATAAAGTGATGTTTGTGGATGGAAGCTTTCAAAGGGAGTTTTCAATTTTGGGGGGTTGGGGTGGGGGGGTCACATGTTTGAAAGCATCCTTGGGCGTAAGCAAATCTTAATCATAAGTAAATTATAATTCCAAGCATTACATATGGGTTTATGAGACTAGTCAAAGTAGGGGAAGTCACATGATTGACTATTCAGGAGGCAGGGCTTCAGTTAATGACAGATTAGGCAAATATTTTAGGATGCCGATTCATCATGGCGGAGTTTTCAAGCATACATATGAGTTTTAATTTGAGAAATCTCAGAAGAGACTTAGTGGTTGGAAGGCTTCATCGTTATCTCTTGCAGGCCGCCAACGTTGATCCAATCGGTTACTCAGGCACTTGAGGCTTATTGTATGCAGACAACAATTCTCAGTGGAGCTTTATGAGCAGATCGACCGACATAGCAAGAGGTTCTTGTGGGGAGTTCTTCGCACACTCGGAAGATCCGTCTTGTGGCTTAGGATTCAGTATGTAAAACTCAGCTTGAAGGGGGTTTAGGGCTATTAAAGATGTGTAGTTCTGACTTAGGTCTCTTGTCTAAGCTAGTTTTGGCAAGTAAACAGAAATGAGAATAGGGTTTTGATACAAGTGGTGAGATTGAAATACATGCATGATTAAGTGATGGAAGCAAAATCGGGCTCATCTCACACGTGATAGAGCGTACTTTCTACACGTTGGAAACTGGGGAAATGGGCGCCTCCATTTTTGGTAGAACTCGTGGCTAGGCTCGATTCCTTTGGTGGAAGTAGCTACCTCCCCATTTCCTGGAAGCGAGGTAAATTGTTTGATTGTTGACTATTGGGATATTGCACATGTTGGTTCTGTGATTGGTATGAGGCTTTTGTTCCCAGTGAGTATGTCAAATAGTTGGTGAACATAATGGTGGATGACTTGCTGGGCAGTGACGATAAACAGATCTGGTTCCCCTCAAGTAAGGGGAGA
Organism: Asparagus racemosus; assembly: GCA_037177215.1. Lineage (NCBI taxonomy): Eukaryota > Viridiplantae > Streptophyta > Magnoliopsida > Asparagales > Asparagaceae > Asparagus > Asparagus racemosus. The sequence continues at coordinate 44,503,422 of JBAKGM010000200.1, read as the reverse complement.
TTTGACCCTAAGACAACATGCCAACTTGTAAATGGAGATGGGGATGTTGTGAATTTGGACACTGCTTGGGAAAAGATTTGGAAAGCTAATGGCCCATAAAGGAGTCGGTTTTTCATATGGCTTGGGAATAGTTTGGCTAAGGTTAAAATTTGTCTCTCAGAAAATATTCAAAAGTTTGGTAGTAAATTCAGAAAAACTGAATAATTTGAGAAGAAAATTGATTATAGAATACTTTTAAACAAGCATGAGAAGCGTGATAATTATAGAACATGAACAATCAAGCAAAAGCATCTCCCATACTTAAATTATGAGTTTTTCATTGATTTAACGTGATGTTGTAGAAGTGATGAACATAATATCAGAGTTTATGACTTCTCATGATTATATTCATTGTTGAAGAATAATCTGGACAGCTGCTCCACAGGAAAGATGCATGACAAGCTTGAAAACATTCATATTATTCATAATGTTTCTGCTAAAGTCAAGTTATTGCTATATTGTTTTCCTCCCGTTATTGCATGTTTAGATACATTTTTTCCTAATCCTCTAAATTTTCTTTGCGATACGAAACATAACTTAGGTCTTAAAATGGTGCTTAAAATTCTCAACTCAGTGTTGATTACTTCCCTGATAAAATTTTCTTGAAAATGTCCAGTGCCTTCTTATATTGTTGATTGCCATAATTGTGGACATGGTAGCGATTTGAGGGGATGTCCCCAATCTCCTTTAAACATTGAAGGTATGATCGGTTTCTCTTTTATGCTGATACAAGTCCTGCTCTCTGGAGGACATTTTCTACATTTCAAGGGAACATTGTAGAATAGAAGCATTCTATTTGAGTGCTTTATCATCTATATTTGTTCATTCTATGAATTGGCTTCTGCCTGAACAAGTTGTAGAAAATACTCATAGAGTGCTTTCTGCATGTTAAATCATATCGCTCAGGTTGGAAGAATGGGTTATTTGCTTCAGATTTTGATATTTTATGCTTGGAAATTACATAGGTAATGGGGAAAACTGTACATCTGTTGAAGCATTAGCGAAAGTGAGACAGAAGATCATAGAGAAAATTGACTTATGGCTTTCAGAATGCCAATCAGGTATCTTTTAATTTTGTTTCATGAAGATATTTTCTGCACTTCTGTACATTTACGCTACAGTGTCATAGGATACATTTTCATACAATCAAATGTGTTACTCTCATAGGCCATACATTATAAACCTGGTTTATTTTCTTTTCTTGCTTGAATTGAATTTGTGGAAAGTACAGATTCCGTACAAAGTAAGTGCTGTAATGTACCTCTACTGATGTATTAGGTTGCTTTATTGTAATAGATTTGGTTTGGTTTTGGTTTGCTCGGCTTGGGTTGCGTGGGTTTGGCTGGATCGGGTCAGGTTGGGTTGAACAAAGTTTCGGCTGACGTATTGGCCATAACACGTTTGGTTTGGTCAGGCTAGTTGTCCGAAAGGAGGAGGAAAATGAGATAGTAATCCTACAAGCCAATGCACTGGACCTTAAGTCAATATGGTTTTGTAGTAATGGGTGTGCTAAACAATTGAAATGGAATCATTTAGGTCCGAAACTGAAACTGTAACAGAATGTTCCACTTTTATGAGCTTGCACCGCATGATATACCACTAATATTGTTGCAAGATCTGCTGGAAGGGGAAAAATGAGCACTGATCAGGTGCTTGGTTTAAAATGTATCCTTGTAGTACACTATATCGTGTTCCTCAGTTCTTCTGGAACCAAAAAATTTGACTCTAGTATAACATTATTGTTAGGTTGGAAAAGTTTATCATTTGACAGCTGAGAGCATTGTAACGTTGTACTGTAGATGGTACCGGCCCGCTACTTCTAAAGAATCTATTAAAGGACCCTATGAGTGATCTTACTACAATTTCTAGACATCTTTGATTTATTGGCCAACAACGGCAGTAAAGCCTTTACCTCTATTTCTATACGAGAAAGTATCCAGCGGCCCGGGCCCATTGCGTTTATAGTAATAAATATAGTGGAGGGTCCTCTTACCTTGGATCATGAGACAAATCCCAAATTCCACTGATCCAACGGTAGACATCCATGTGGTGTGCTATTAATGAAACGGAGACGGGAGTAGTGGATACGTAGACATCTTTAATCCGTTGTGCTGCTCGTTGAAATTGAAGCTGAATTGACTGATTTCTGTGATGTCTTATTTACTCCTCGCAGTTGCTTCTTCTATTATCCTCAAATAATAAAAGTGCAAGACATTGCATAACTTGTAATCATGATACTAGATTGCATCAGTTTGGATAGCTGTTAGAATGTTTGACGGAGACCGCTACTTTGTACATCTTTCAGAACCTGATGACGACGAGCCTGATTTCTTTGGAGCAAAAAGGATGACCTTTGCTATGTAGATGTCCCTCCTATCTTGCAAGACATTTCTAGATGTATTTGTTAATAATTTCTCCTTTTAACGCCAGAGTAATCTGAGAGCTCAAACATTAATTATTATTCTGTACGCGTGACATGAGCTGAGTAGTATTGTAGTACAGTTCGCCAAGGCATGTATAATCTTGTATATGAATATGTCATGTATTTTAAGGTAATAATTTGCTGATGATGCAAGATTCTCTTAGGGGGTGTTTGTTTCAAATCCCAAAAGTTATGGATATGGATTTCATCATGGGATTTCAAATTCAAAAATTTTTT
>JBAKGM010000200.1:44479156-44494574 GCA_037177215.1 Asparagus racemosus | reverse complement strand
AAGGGCAGGGAAGGCATTTTCTCCACGGTCAGCTGTGGTGACCGTTGTAGCCAGGCTAAGCATAGCACGGCCCGGCCTGTTTGGCGGGCACTGTTCCTGACCGGGCGGGGCCCGGGCCTGGCGCCAGCGAGCCGGCCCGTGCCCGGGCCCGCCGCCTAGCCTGGCCCGGAATTTCCGGACCATACCCGGGCCGGGCTCGGGCTGACAGGCTTTTTGGACAGCCCTATAAATACTTTACCTTTACTTTTGGAACCAAGCAGCCCCCCTAGTGAACAGAACTTTATATCAATCAAGATTGGAGGGAGTGATCCAAGGGGAATGTCCTTGCTATCTTTCTGCAGGAAGGGCCCATTTTCTTGCAGTCAATCAAAGACGAACCCGATCTTGAAAAAGGAATTGGACAGAAAAGAATTACTCACACAGCAATCTAAAACCAAAAACGACCGACCAAAAAAGACTTTTCATAGAAAAGGAGAAGCCCGCAGAATGATAGGTGTCAGGTATAAAAAAAAAAAAAACACTAGCTTTTCCTCTGTCTCCAAACTCTTCCTCTCTCTGTTCATAGTGGATGACACCATCACAAATCCAACGGCTCAGAAGCTATTTCTTGATGATAAGGCCATCGAGTTCAGGAGTGGACAGTGAGCAATAACTTCTGCAGAGCAAAATCTTTTGCGCAGTTACTGTTTTAAGGTACGAGAATTGATGCGTTTCTTTGCTCTCTGTTCAATCTGTGATCTGGGTTCCTCTGCCGACAAGCTTGGGATCCAAAAGATTCCATCTTTTTTCCGATTGTAAGTGTTCGTTTTCTTCAATATTTCATGTCCACTTCTTTTTACTTGTTGGGTTGGGATGGAGTGAGAGGACGAGATGGGTAAATACCCACTTGTTAGAATTGGAAGAAATTGCTGAAATTGGAGTGGGAATCAAATGGCTTTGTAGTTCATTGGGACTATTGAAATTGTTAGAATCTTACGGGTCGCTGATGTTGGGCGTTTATAATTTCTGAATCAAATTTTAGGATGGGGGTCTGGATTTGATAGCTTGTTGTTGCTGAATGCTGTTAGACTGTGGAGGTGGAGACTTATGAATCCTCTTGCACTTCTGCAATTTCCATTGGCCTCCATTGGGTTAATAAGCTGATGGGGTGTTTATATTCAAAGGGCTGTTTCGGGGAGGTACCCGACTCGCCTAGAGAATCTAGGCCGAAGAAAACTGGATTGAGTGCAGTTGTGGGTGATTCTGCCATTTCTTCTGTTTCTTCTGACGGGGAAGGAGAAGAAGGTGATCAGTTGTATCAACTGAATGTAACTAGGGATTCGGATGCTGGCGTCAATCGGTTGTCAAGGGTCTCGTCACAATTTCTTCCCTCTGAGGGTTCAAGAACAGTTAGGGTTCCGCTGGGAAACTATGATTTGAGGTACTCTTACCTCTCACAGAGAGGATATTATCCAGAGGCATTGGATAAGCCGAACCAAGATAGTTTTTGCATTCACACCCCATTTGGAAATAACCCAGATGATCACTTCTTTGGTGTATTTGATGGGCACGGAGAATATGGGGCTCAGTGCTCACAGTTTGTGAAGCGGAAATTATGTGAAAATCTACTGAGGAATAGTCGACTTCAAACAGATCCAATCGAGGCTTGCCATTCTGCGTTCTTGTTGACTAATTCACAGCTGCATGCTGACAGCATGTTGGATGACACCATGAGTGGGACTACTGCAATAACAATATTGGTACGCGGGAGGAAAATTTACGTTGCAAACACCGGCGATTCCAGGGCTGTGATTGCTGAGAGGAGAGGGGAGGAGATTGTGGCAGTAGATCTCTCTATTGATCAGACTCCTTTCAGGAGTGATGAGCTTGAAAGGGTTAAGAACTGCGGAGCTAGGGTTCTGACATTGGATCAGATCGAGGGTTTGAAAAACCCAGATGTGCAATGTTGGGGAACTGAGGAAGATGATGACGGTGATCCTCCGAGATTGTGGGTACAGAATGGAATGTATCCGGGAACAGCATTTACCCGGAGTATTGGGGACTCTATTGCTGAATCAATTGGTGTTGTTGCAACCCCTGAGATATTTGTCATGGAGCTTACTCCTTATCATCCATTCTTTGTGATTGCTAGTGACGGAGTGTTTGAGTTTCTCTCCAGCCAGAGTGTGGTGGATATGGTACTTTCTTTCTCTTGCGTTCTGTTTAATAAATTTGTATTCTTCTCATATTCGTGCCATATGGAACTATGATTATTCTGAGCATTTACCTGGCTGTAGTTGTTAATAGTAAAACAGATGGTTATGTAGGTCAAACAATAGTAGGTAACTTTGCTATTACTTGTTTTTGTTTTTTAAAGTGGTTTCCAATTTTAAGGATCTGCCCTCCCTCAAAAACTTTTTATAAGGATCTGCTGATTTTATTAAGAATTTGTGTGACATACTGACTATACATGACTCCCTATTAGCATAAAGATAATATCATGGAGAAGTTCATAGGGGTGGCTGCCTCATATGTGATGCCAATGGAAATGTGAAACAATTACCTAAAACAAAAGACTAGACAATATATCATTTCTTTGTATTCAGTTCCTTATATATATATATATATACACACACACACACACACACACACACACCCCCCTTCAAATCTTCCATATTTGCAAATTTACCCCTCAAATCTTGGTATTTACAAAATTACCCTCCATTCTCTCTCATTGATTTTTCTACACTTCCAACTTAACAATAATGGTTTCTAAATAGGGTAATGTCAAAATTTTCCAATAATTTCCACTAGGTTTGCAATATTTTTCGTTAAAAATTAAAACCGTTAAGTGGGAGGGTAGAAAAATTCAAATGTGAGAGAATTGAGGTTGCTCGTTTCTTTCCCTCATATTCATGCTTGTTATATAATGCATATTGATTGAATAAACACTTAAAACTTACAACTTCGAGCCTTTTGGAATGTGCATTTAATACGTTAGTGCCCTGGGAACTTTGCTGTGACATATTTGACTTATATTCATACCTATGAGAACACTAGCCTGTCGAACCAAATACCTGCAGTTTGACAGTAAACCTACGCATCTCTATGTTTGCTTTCTTCATTTCTTTTACCATCTAAGTTTGCTTCTTGCATGTGTACAGGTTTCAAAATTTAAGGATCCTCGTGATGCGTGTGCTGCAATTGTTGCTGAATCATATAGACTTTGGCTACAGTATGAAACACGTACTGACGACATTACTATCATTGTTGTGCATATTGATGGAATTACTGAAGTATGAGTTCCCTCTCACTCTCTCTCATGCACACTCTTCATGTGTTTGTTTAGCACTCCTATCAGTGTACAAGGTCTTCTTTTTTCCTTAACGTAATGGTATATTTTTGCTAGATGGGAACTGGTCAAGCTGTATTGAAAATGCCAATGAGACCTTTGCAACAAATTATCGAAGTGACCAAAACCGATTCCCCTTCCAATGTAAAGGACAACTCCGGGATTCATCGTGTAAGACATGATTTGTCGAGGGCAAGATTGAAAGCTATTGAGAGTTCTCTTGAGAATGGTCATGCTTGGGTTCCTCCTTCTGCTTCACATAGGAAGACATGGGAAGAAGAAGTAATTTAATGTCGCTATGTGAATCGTAATATTTCGAAGATTGAGATTGTTCATATTAAGTGACCAATTTACTAATTGTTCTCATCTATATTTTTCTGGTTTTTAGGCACATATTGAACGAGTATTGCATGATCATTTCCTTTTCCGAAGGCTTACAGATTCTCAGTGCCATGTTTTGCTGGATTGCATGCAAAGAGTTGAAGTTAAACCTGGTGATGTAGTTGTTCAACAGGTTGTTTCTTGTTTGTTTTCGTTCAAAGCTAATGTGTATTTGATAAGAGAATTGTGTTGAGAAGAATATGAATATGAGCATATTATGAATTCTCAGAACTAGGACTAATGGATGGTAAATTCTGAATATAGGGAGGAGAAGGTGACTGCTTTTACATTGTCGGAAATGGAGAATTTGAAGTCCTAGCTACTCAGGTGCCATTTAGTTCATACATTGTCTTTCTGTCTATAGCTTAGCTGATATCTCTGTCATGTGATTTAAATATTGCATTTGGTAGAGATTGTTCTGGGTATTACTTATGTCTGTGCACACCTTTGTTTATGTATGACTCTCTCGTACTTGTCGCTTAAATGTGGTGGTGACTAATTTTGATATCATTCTCAGTACTATTATTGTAGATCCCTTTATATCATTGTAGAAGAGCTCTGGCTTAAATTGCTACTCAATATTTTTAAGATTATTATTTGTGAATTTCGCTACAGGACCCCGAATATGATCCTATCAATTTGTTTAGTTTTGTGGGATAATAATTTTTGTAGTTATTGTCTTTAAAGACCTGCTCCTCTAAATCTTGTTCTCATTTGGTGTTGTAGTGTATGAGGCCTGTCATTTTTAATATGATGATTGTGTTCCCTCTAGTTATCAAATTGCCACTGGCTAATACTGTTCTGTGTTCATATCATTCTTAATTGTCAATTTGCACAATCTAGCATACAAGACTAACCTTTAAAGGAATGTGGCAAACAGGAGGAGCAAGGGAAGGAAGTGGTCATGAAAGTTCTGCACCGATATACAGCTGAAAAGCTTTCGTCCTTTGGAGAGCTGGCACTTATGTGAGCTACTTCAATTCTGAGCTCTTGATATATGCTATTTACGATTCACAGTATATGAGGATGTAAAACTTTAATTCTGCATGTTCTTTTGGATATAGGCATTGCATTAGAAACTTATTGTTTTCCATGTATCTTAGCTTTATTTTCTTGATTTAATAGTAGTAAGAAAATGACAGTGTCTTCTATGTCCTCGACTATGACATCCTTTTATTAACAATTGGTTTGTTGATGTTAAAAACCAGGTATAACAAGCCACTTCAGGCATCAGTCCGTGCAGTCACTGCTGGAACCCTCTGGGCATTAAAGAGAGAAGACTTTAGGGGAATTCTTATGTCTGAATTTTCGAACTTATCATCCTTAAAGATGCTTCGATCAGTAGACCTTTTCTCAAGATTAAGTATCTTACAACTGAGCCATATTGCTGGATCTCTTGTTGAAGTATCTTTTTCAGATGGACAAACAATAGTACATGAGGTAGTTTGTACAAACCTTCTGTAAATATTTTTTTCAAAACAAAATGTAGAGATTTATTCAAATCTACAGAAACTAGATAAATAATTTACCAAGAGATTGTTCAAAACTTTAATTTTTCCTGTCACGTGAAAGCTCGGTGATTTTATTTATATAAAGTTATCATTTGAGTATCAAAAGCAGCATCTAGCATGCCTCAACTAGGTTAATGAAACATTGTGCATAATTTTTTTTGTTTTCAATTTTCTTAATTATTCTTTTTCTGTTCTGCAGAATGATTGTCTTTCTGCATTGTATATAATTCAGAAAGGTCGGGTCAGGCTCACATACAACCCAGACCAACTAAGTGAAAATTCCTTGAGTCTCATTTCTACACATCTTCAAACAGGAGATCACAGTCAAAATGGAGGTGAGTATATCGTGGAGGTCTCAGAAGGAAGCCATTTTGGGGAATGGGCTCTTCTTGGAGAATCTATTGGTTTCTTAACTGTAGTCTCAATTGGTGAAGTGATATGTTCTGTTGTTACAAAGGAGAAATTTGATTCAACTGTTGGACCTCTACCCAAACTTCTACCAGAAGATCGCAAGTACGGTTTAATATTGTTTTAATTAGTGACATTCTTTCATATTTCCCAGCGGACTAAACTCAATTCTGGTTCTCAGGCTGAAAGATTCCCTCGATTCTTCTAAAGATTTCACATTAAAGATTGAAGCTCCATCAGACACAAAGATTCAGTTGTCAGATTTGGTATGGGGTTAGTAGGTTTATTTATTGTTTTAAAGTTATTTTATGTACGAGGTCTTTCCTGAAATTTTTTGCTACTTTGAAACTTATCAGGAATGGAAGACGTCTATATATGCAACTGATTGCAGTGAAATAGGTCTTGTATATATGACAGGTTCAGGTTTGTTTACATTGCTCTTAATTACCAACTTCAAAAGTTCATGTTTTCCATGGGTAATTGCTCATAGAGTAGTCGCTCTATGGCCGATTTCAGATAGTATTAGAAGCCTAAAGAGGTTTTCTAAGAAGAAAATCAAAGAGCTTGGAAAAGAAGCACAAGTCATGAAGGAGAGAGATATTATGAAGAGTCTAGTCCCATCAGCTTGTCTTCCACGAGTACTATGTACTTGTGCTGATCAATCTCATGTTGGGATTTTGCTGAACTGCTGTCTGACTTGCCCGTTGACTTCTGTTCTTCATACTCCTCTAGATGAATCCTCTGCTCGGTTTTTCGCAGCTTCAGTCATTGTTGCTTTAGAAGAGCTACACAAGGTTAAGTTTTATTTAGGCTCTATGAATTGTTATTGATATTTGTCTTGTATAACTCACTAAGATTTTTTTTTTTAATTCAGAATAACATTCTTTATAGAGGGGTTTCACCAGGTGTTCTATTGCTTGATCGCACAGGATACTTACAGGTGAATCCAGAATATAGTTCAGTGGCATATTCATCACTTTTATATTGTATAACTCTGACTATATATTTTTATATGTTGTAGCTAGTGGACTTCAGATTTGGGAAAAAGCTAACAGAAGACAGAACTTTCACTATATGTGGGATTGCAGATTCTTTAGCTCCAGAGATAGTACTAGGAAAAGGACATGGATTTGCTTCTGACTGGTATGTTTCTCACAAAATATTGTGGATACATAAATTTATAACAATATCAAAATTTGTAATATTCTCATGCTGATAGTTATAGTCAAAGTAAATAATTGGGTTAACATGCATAAATTTCTGTCATCTTTGTCCCCTTTTCATTTTCAGTCGAAATTTCTATTTCAGACGATCTTCAGAGAGGGGAATGTAAAAAATGTAGATGAGTTTCACGGTGAAACTAACCTTATGGAGCATGCAGTTAGATGCAGAATTTCATTGCCACAAGAAGTAAATTTATAAGACATGGAATGAGTTCTGGATTATATGTACATCGATTATGTTTCAATGCACTTCAATATGTAGATATCCGTAAAAATAGGAATATCTGGCTCAAGTATAATTTACAGGTTATTCAATTTCTTGTTCATAATCAGGTGGTCACTGGGGGTGCTGATCTATTTCATGCTTGAAGCTGAAATGCCATTTGGGTCCTGGAGAGAAAGTGAACTAGATACATTCGCAAAGATTGCGAAAGGACAGCTAACTCTTCCACAGACCTTTAGTGTAGAAGTAGTTGACCTCATTACAAAGGTTTTTATCCATTTTATAATTTGTCCCTGATTGAAAGAATCCTCTTTGTTCACAAACTTAACTTTTTTCCTTATTATTTATCACGTTTGCCAGTTACTAGAAGTTGACGAGATACAACGACTGGGAAGCGAGGGCCCTGAGCCCCTCAAAGCCCATTCATGGTTTAACGGTTTAGATTGGGAAGGGATCAAAGAGGGAACCTTTCCAGTTCCTAGTGAAATCACTTCACGGTTGGATACTTACCTGGAAAATTATACACAGGATATAACTGTATGTGTTACCTCTCCATCTCAAGATTTATCCGAACTAAATTCCCCAGAATGGCTCGAGGACTGGTGAGGATTATCGTCTCTAGTTTCCGGGTGTAAAGTCAAGAAGGAGAAGCCTTCACTTGTCAATGGCAATTTTCCATTGAACTACAACAATGGAGAGGATTTGTACACTGCATATTTCCATGTGAAGAATAACGGCACTGTCACAGCATTTTCTAAGAGATGGTGTTCAGAAATTTTTGGAGTAAATAACTGCAATTTTATTTTGACACAGATGACACTTTGAAGTAAGCTGTTAATTCCTTTTATGTAAATTCTTACGGAATTGTATTATTTTTGGCTACAGAACAGATTTGCGTTGTGCCTTTGACTATTCTGAATCCCTTAATGCTTCCTGCAAAAATGAGTGTACCTTAGAAACAAGGCTCATTTTTTCTACTTATGAGTAAAGTTTATTTATTAATTGTATAACCGTAAGGCAGAACGTGTGGATTTGAAGTAATGACTAGTTAGCAGAAATGAAGGGCGCATAAATAATTTCATCTTGTGCGATTTGTACCACTTATTGAACCGCTTGCTTCCAACTCCTCGTTCTGGATAGTGTATTTTGTTGTGGTTAATGTACGTCATGTTGTTTTTGTTTTTGAAACTCAGCTGCTGCAATGTTTTTTGTGGGAAAGATATATTCATATTCCATAATGTCACTTGTTGTTGAAGGGCCTGTAAACTAAATGCTGAGAACTTACAATTAAGCGTTACCGTGATTCTTCATGTCGACATCATGCAAGGGATTTGTCTATCACAGGGAACATTTTGTGACATGGATATCTAGAACAAAAAAATTTCATTGCATTATCGGCAAGAAGAAGTGACACAGTTGGTCGATGTATCCTGTCTTTGTTGGATTTCATTGCAGCCGAGGCATGGATAGAAGATTGAAAAGCGCAAGCAATCGCACTTTGCTCCGATGAATTTTGAGGCCAATATCCTTGCAGCAGGCTCACTCTGCTGTGCAGGCCTTGTGCTCAGGAGAAGCTTCTTTTTTAATATGTAAGCAAGCCGCATAAGTTTATGAATTTGGCAGCAAGAACATTTATCCGGATGAGTGTCCGTCGTTTTTCTTAAAAGAGTTTTTGTTGACGGTATCAAATCTGAAAGATTTGATAACAAACCAGATTCAAATTAGTTTGTTATACAAAGATCAAATATCCTATTTGATCGGAGTCTAGATTCAAATCAACTTTGTTATTACATGCAGTTGTAAATTTCCTCTTTAGCACCTCTAACTTAGGTTTCTCAACAGATTGTGAACTCTATATATTGAGCTCGTTTACAGTGAATGAATTCATAAAATTGCACTACAAATTACAATTTCTTCATGGTATTAGAAGTCTAGAAACCTGCACTTGCCACTGCCGTTGGGATGTCTTCCCCCAATGCGTCAAGTACCACCACTGTTCCCAAGACAACCGATGGCAACAACGTCGCCGACCCTTTCTTTCTCTGTGCTCGTCACCCAACTGCTGACCCTTTCTTTCTCTGTGCTCGTCACCCAACTCCTCACTGGCGAAAATTATCCGACATGGAGTCGTTTCATGATCATGGCTTTGATGGACAAGAACAAACTCGGCTTCGTTGATGGTTCTTTCAAATCTCCTGCCGCCGGCGATCCGACCCTCTCATCTTGACAACGAGTCAATAACATGGTGCTTTCTTGGCTCCTCAATTCAATTCATCGTGATCTCGCTCCTTTTGTTCTTTATGCAGCTAGTATGGACTAATCTCCTATTGTTCTTTATGCCGCTGCCCATCAGAACAACAACTCTGTTGCAGACAAAATAGTAGGTTATCCTGCACACTACAGGATTCATCGGCACAACCAATTGAAAGGCCATCATGCAGTCTCCAACTGCACGACGATTGCATCTGTACCTAGTAGCTCCACTCGCACTTTTATTGTCGGTCAGTATCAACGTCTTTTACTCCTACTTGGTGAGGTAAATCAATCTCCAAGTGCCAGCCTTGCAAGTATTACAAGTCGTTTTATTTCTGCTGTCACTCTAACTTTTTTGGATTATCAATATTAGTGCTACAAATCATTTCTGTCATTCAAGTTCATTGTTACAGAAATTTTCCTCTTCCTCTTTACCAACTGTTATTGTTCCGAATGGTTAGTTTGTGCCCATCTCAAGATGTGGTTCGATTCACCTAACACCAGCTTTACAACTCAATAATGTTCTTCATGTACCTGATTTTAAATTTAACCTTATTTCTATCCACAAACTTGCTCATGACCTAAACTGCTATGTTAATTTTCCCCCCCTCTTATTGCATTTTTCAGGACCTCTTGACGGGGAAGGTTATTGGTCGGGGCCTTAAACGTGATGGACTATACCACTTGGATGTAGATCCCTCTTGCACGTCTCTTCTATCTACTTCACTTTCTTTCGATTCATGCCACAGAATTACTGTTTGAATAAACTTAGTACTATTCTCTGTTTTCCTTCAAATAAAACTTGACATATTTGTGAAATCTGTCACCTTGCTAAGTGTTAAATATAGGAATAGACCCCTTTTGTTTAGTCCCACATCGGATAGAGTAGAAGATTGAGACCACTCCTCTTGTATATATAGACCCCAATACTAATGAATAAATAGGCTTCTTTTCTCTTGATTTGCCCTGTTTTTAACAGTGTAAGTGTGAGAGAAGTGGCATTCAATTGTCCCAAAAGCTTATCAGTTAGGAAAAATTATTAGACTACATCAATTAAATCTTCACCAATAAAATTCCAAGCACTCCTATAAAAACTTGCAGAGTAGCCATCAGGGCTGGGGGCTTGTCCTCAGGAATAGAATATATTGCTTCTTTGATCTCCTCTCTAGATACAGCTTGTATAAGTTTTGTTCTTTAATCACTACCAAGCCAAGGATCAGAGTCAATTACCTCAGTTTTAGGTGGCAATAAACCTTGACTTTGGTACCTATGAGCTTTTTGTGGAAGCCACTCATCTCCTCAATAATGTCATTGTAATCATCTACTTTTTGGCCTGTTTCCTTATACAGCACATATATTTTACTGTTGCGTCTCCTTGCTTGCATACTAGCATGAAAGAAATGAGAGTTCTTATCACCATCATTCCACCATTGTAGCTTGGATTTTTATAAATAGAAACTTTTCTCAGCCTCCAATAGCTTAGCTTACTTATTCACTGTAAGTTTTTCTTGTATAACAAGCCGTTGGTCCTGTAGATTCTGCTGCAATGATCTCTATATACCCTCTAACTCACTCTTCATCATAGCCACCTGTTGACTAATGTTAGCATATTACTTATTATTCTACTTCTTGAGTTCAACTTTGAGTGCCTTCTGCTTTGAGACAATTTGAAATATTTTACATCCCCGTACTTGATCCTCCAAGTTGCTTTAACTATATTCAGATAAGATTCATGCTTTATCCACATCTTAAAAAAAAAAAAATCTGAAAGGCCTTTTCCCTATACAAACATCCTCAGATATAGATACTAGTGGTGAGTGATCTAATACATTAGGCAAAAGAAGCTCCACTTGACTAGCTACATCGGAATTCAACCAATAAGCTATAATATATAATACGCGCTTATATATAGAGACTTTGTCAAGTAGTCCTGAGTAACAAAATAAAGATAGAAATAGTAGAGATTTGGGAGACGGTAGTGTTTCCAAATTACGTGAGAAAGAGATTTAATTAGGAGAGAAAATGACTTGAGAGAGAGAGAGAGAGAGAGAGAGAGAGAGAGAGAGAGAGAGAGAAGCAGTGAAAGATTGCAACGGAACAACGTGCTAATAACAGAGAAAAGAGACTTTGAAAGGCAAAAAGAGTTAAGAATTAGAAAGGATTTTTAAGAGATAAAGCCACAGAGTTTCTAGGGGAAAAAATTAAGGATAATGAGAATTAGAGAGCAAGGATTCAAAAATCTTAGATAATAATAAAAAAAATGTTATGAAAGAAATTAAGAGAGGGTTCACGAAAGAGAATTACAGAGAGAAGATAGATCAATGAGAAATCTTTAGAAAGCTTACGCCGCATATTATATTATATTATCGATAATTCTCCCATCATTTAGTACGCATTGTTCTGTATTCCTTTAATTAGCACATTAATTAGAGCCTTTAATCTTAAGCTTTACATAATGACATTTCTTATTTTAGATATGTAGTACTGCTAATAGTAATGTATATTAATGACATTTCTTATCTTACATATATAGTACTGCTAATAGTAATGTATATTTGTAGATTTGTCTGGTCACATATACACTCGCAATAGCTTATACTTGCAGAGGTAATTCTTATATTTACTTCTGTACGTATACGGGCGTGTAGACGTACATGCACACATCATGAGGGAAACGTATCAAATTAGAAAAAGAAATAGGCCGGTAAACCATCTCATTAAGCGTGTCTTAATCATGTATTTGCAAGTAAGTAAAATTAATTAGTCGTTGAAGAAGATGAATAAAAGATTCCTTTTGCATATTTATTGGTAAGACGAGATATCTGCTAGCTATAGCTAATTAGTGTAGGTGGGTTGCCGTCCCTCGAGTCATCTATAAACTTTTTATTCGCAAAATAAATTATAATTGTTGAGTTTAATAAATACTTTTTCTGATTAAGAGGTGTGTGTATATGTATATATTAGTAGGATGCACGTGATCAAATATTATGGGTCTTAATTTTTATAGATATATTTTATTGTTAAAGTTATATATAACTAATAAATTGTAACATAATTATCAATATAAAAATTATTATTTCTTGCCAAGGTAAATAGATGTCCTAGCGACCAACTATAATCAACATAATTGAAACATATAAATTATTGGCTTAATTACTAACTTGATACGAGTAATTATAGAATAAATCTAGAGCAACAAATGGGAATTGAGATGGTAGTATCCTGTAGGTGAACAAATAAATGTTATCCCAACTTATCTTTCTATTAAATAATATAAGTAGTAATTAAATTATTAAGAGTCAAATATTATTTCATGTGAGAAAGCAAAATAATCTAGTTCTACAATATATACATATATAGTCAGTCAAAAGGATTAACTCTATAAATATCATATAATAAGTTAACAAAAAACTAAGGAGTATTCTAGTAATATTCCTTAAGTTGACTAGAGGAGGGTATAAACTCCATAATGAAGATTTGAAGGGTAAGGATGCAAATATGGAAGGTTTGGTGAGTATATAGGCAAATAACCCTATAATATAATATATTTATAATATTATATTGTATTTATTATATCTTAAATTGTAATTATTACATATTATTTTCAAATAATAATGTATTTATATTTTTGTATGTTGATATGTTATTTTACATATTATATAATATAAGATTGTTATTAATATTATATTATAGTATTACTAATGGTATGGACGAAGCGCGTATGATTCGACCTAAACGGAAGCTACTCCGTTTTAAGGCCATGTGGGGGAAAAGGGAGGAGTGCAAACACCTAATCCGCAACACTTGGACCACTCAAATGGGACATGAATTGTATCCTCGATGTTGTAAATAAAAGAGTTACTAGAGATATGAACAACAGTTGCTCTGAGATTTTTGTAAAGAAGATCATTATTGCGCTGACGGATATGCATCCACTAAAGGCTTCAGGTCTAAACGGTGTACTAGCGCTATTTTTCCAGAAGTTTTGGGACATTGTGGATCATGATGTTATAAATGTGGTTCTCGAGTTCCTGAATGAGGGAAAATTTAATAAGGAGATGATATTTACCTATAATGTACTTATTCATAAGTGCAATAATCCGGATGAATTAATTCTTTTTTGGCTGATAAGTCTATGCAATCTGATTTTTAAACTATTCTCGAAAGTTTTGGCCAACCACCTCAAACAAGGTTCTTTCAAAGATCATTTCAGAAAGCCAAAGTGTATTTGCACTAGGGAGACTAATAACTGATAATTTCTTGAGTGCCTTTGAACTAAATCATTACCTAAAGTGCAAGATAAATGCTTCGATAGAACAGGCCTCACTTAAACTATACATGAGCATGGCATATATATGATCAGGTGGAGGGGAGCATTCTAGAGTGTATAGTGAGGTGATTGGATTTTGTAGAGAATTGGACATCGTTGATTATGACTTGCGTGTCCAGAGTTTCGTTAGCTCTATTAGTAAATGGGACAAAAACAGCCCCATTCAATCCTGAGTGTGGTATTCGTCGAGGAGATCCCTCGTCTCCGTATTTATTCATGTTATGTGCCGAGGGCTTAACCACTTTGCTTCGAGATGCAGAGAGAGGAGGTAGATTGCATGGAGTTTTTATAGTTAATGGATATCCCTCTATTTCCCATCTATTCTTTGCGGATGATAGCTTACTATTTTTTAAAGCTACAATGAATGAATGCGAGGTGATTAGAGAGATCTTGGATAGATATGAGAAAGCGTCAAGTCAGCTAATCAACTTGAAAAAATTAGTGGTGATTTTCGGCAAAAACACACCAAGGGAGATGAAAGCAGATTGCACGAAAGCATTGGGAGTCGAAGAGTAAAAAAAAAACATGCAAAGTATCTGGGTTTACCTTCTACTATTGGTATATGAAGAACGAGATTTTCAAAAAATATGATAGAGCAGGTGTGGCACCGGATTCAAGGTTGGACTGTAAAATTGCTATCTAAAGGTGGAAAAGAAGTGCTCATCAGGGCAAATTTGCAAGCAATACCCACAAACATTATGAGTTGTTCAGGTTGTTTGACTACTTGTGCAAGGAAATCAAGGGTATGATTAAAAGCTTCTTGTAGGGTGAGGATGAGGGAACTGCAAGATGAATTGAGTACCTTGGGCTATGTTGTGCACAAGAAAAGATGAAGGCGGGTTGGGATTTCGTGATATAAAAGCCTTTAGTTTCATTCAAATTGTTGGCTAAATAAGTTTGGAGGATGGTCGTAATCAAAGATTCTCCACTATTCAAAGTTTTAAGCTCAAAGTATCCTCTGGATGGCAATATATTCAATGGGCATATGGGTTCTCGTCCCCCATTCGCTTGGAGGAGCTTTTTTACATCATTGGAACTAATAATAGCAAGAACTAGATGGTGGACTTGAAATGGCACTAATGTTCTGATTTGGAAAGATCAATGGGTTCCCATACCTTGGGCTTTCAGGATACAAAAACCAGTGAACATATTAAATACTTCGGCTACGGTAAGCAATAAATTACTATTGCCTAATAATGCAGGATGGAACGAGGTACTAGTTGACATGATTTTTTGGGGTCATGAGGCCAAAAAAATAAAGCGCATTCCTCTTGCATCAATGAGTAATGAGGATAAGCTAATGTGGCACTACATGCCAAATGGGTTATTTTTTGTGAGGTCAGCATATCATCTAACGCAACGCGGAGGTAAAAAACCTCAGAATTTACCAAGTGTTGTTCTCTAAATCCACAAAGAAAGTTCTCTGAATCCACGAAGAGCTTCGAATCCATGAAGAAATATTAAAGAGAAATTTTATTGATAAAAAGATATATGGCTCTAGGGCTTACAATACTCTTCTTAAATAGAAAAATAAACTAGACTCCTAATAAAACTAGAATTACAAAGATATAGAAAGTATCAAACCCTACCCTTAGAAGACTCCATATAATAGAGGAAACAAATCACGAATCAAAATTAAATTTGTTTTCTAATCTAATTTGACTTAAAATTGAATTTTTTCCTAATTTAAATTGACTCTAACTTTATTACTAAAAATAAACTAAATATTTTTTAATTTTAGCTAATAACTGGTGATAC
>JBAKGM010000200.1:44441747-44456131 GCA_037177215.1 Asparagus racemosus | reverse complement strand
TATCCTCATGCATATATT
The DNA here is from genome assembly GCA_037177215.1 of Asparagus racemosus. Lineage (NCBI taxonomy): Eukaryota > Viridiplantae > Streptophyta > Magnoliopsida > Asparagales > Asparagaceae > Asparagus > Asparagus racemosus. The sequence goes on along the minus strand of JBAKGM010000200.1, from coordinate 44,456,113 downwards.
TGCTTGCCTTAATTGAGTTAATTAAGCCTGCATCACTCCCTTGTCATATCCACTCATTTCCATTCATTTTTTAAAAAAAAACTTCTTCATTTTTTCAATAAAAAACTTCTTCATTGAAACTTAAATGGGTCTATTTTGCATTAAAAGTGGGTCGATTTCTGTAAATAAAAGGGGAGTGGGTCGGTTTTTAAAAAAAAAACTTAAATGGGTCTATTTTGAAAAAAACTTCTTCATTTTTTCTCCTCCTACCTTTTTGAAAAATGGGGACGAAGAGAGCGAGACGAAGGCCTACTTCATTGAAAACAGCACACCATCTCTCTCATCTTGCTTGTTATATAAGAGAGAAGGTCTCTCTTGTTAATAATTTTTTGTGTGACTCTTGAGAAGTCAACCTCAGTGCCCCAGTTGTCCCTACAATGGATAACACCACGGTATAATTGGCAACAAATAAGGTATAACTCCGTATTGGAAGCTTCAGGCTCCTTCTCCAGTCCCGGAGCGAGGTTAAATTTCTGCCGTTGTTTTGTCCCCCCAAGTGAAGGGGAACACTGGTCAACAAGAATAGTACCATTGCCCTCAATGGTAACACATTTGCCTTATTAGTGCATATTTTTTAAGTAAAAAGTAGTCATTCCACTAAACTTCATCAATCATGCTTTCCAAGGGATCGATAAACCTATTGGCATGAAGAAACGCAGGTAAGACAACGCAAATCTTTAGACCTGCCAGGTTTCATCTTGGGAAAGATTTCCTCCAATCTTCAAAGTGGCCTTAATTGAAAGAAAAATATAGGCCCCTACTTTCTCACCGTCTTTAACTAAAAAGGAGGAAAAACAAAATCAGCAAAAAGTATCCTAACAGATCTGCTATGATTCATATCTAATCACACCTCGAGAATATAGCCAAAAAGATTGATCAGCCAAATGCACGAAAGATGAAAGTAATAGTATCCTACACCTCCCACAATTAAAGTACTACACCATTTAAAATAATGACCTTGAGGCAGTAGAGGGGTTTTACCGAAAATTAAATCAAATTGCATGTCTCTTTGGTTGTAATAATTAAGCCCTTCTATAGTTACCAAAAATTACAATGTTTGCATTACGGAAAAATTCAGCAGTCCTTGCACTTAAGTTTCAACACTCACTCACCCAAAAATAAAATAAAATAGAATAACGACCGTTGCTCTGAGCAAGATCCTAAATCTACTAACAGGGTTTCAGAAAAAAAACAAAAGGATACTTAAAAGAAATGAACAAGAAAAGGACGGTGACGTTCTAATTATACAGATTGCGTAGAAACCCTGCAAAGATTATATCCTCTACTAGAAAGAAGAAGTAGTACAAAAATGTGATCGAATTAGTTCCCTTGAGAGTGCTCGCCAGTCCAGTAAGTCTTGGTCGCGACAAGGATCTTTTCAGGATTGAAGGGTCCGGTCTCATGATCGCTAATATGACCTTCCCATCTCATTCCATCTATCGTCTCCTTAATCTTGGTGAGCACATCCACTGTGTCTCGGAATATCACAGTCCCTTCTGGCCTCAATATCCGATCCATTTCTACAAGAATGTATGCCATGTCACACCTGAAACAATTTCCATTTTAGTGAAACTTTTTGTTATTGAATTTTTCCTTGACTCAGTTCTATATTAAAGGCTAAAGTTTGTCATGACCTAGTATCATGTTACTTAATTGAAGTTATACTAACCTAACAAATTATAAACACATGTCATCCTATTTTCTAGCTTACGACATATGTATCTCAACATTCTAGTTTCAATTATGCTTGTATTTTGCATGTGTTTCTTAATTGCCAACATTTTGATTTGCTAAAACGGTAGGCTCCCTCTAATATCATGTGTCATATCACATAATCTTCTGAAGCTTTTTCAATTTGAACTATCCTCCCATTATTCAACGGACATCAACCGGAACTACCAAAAACAATCTCCCCCAGTCATTTATTGACCATTTTGAATCAATGTACACATACAACATAATTTTCCTTTCTGTTTTCGCTTCATAATTTTCCTTTCTGTTTTCATCCTACTCATTCTAAACCTGTATCCTAAAATTGCTTTCTGCTTTGAAGATTATTCCCTGTCTAGTATCATCAGCATGTAAAATGTCTTTAAGAAAGTATACATCAACTATATCAAAGTGGTATTGGAAGTGGCTTTATTTTCCCTCGATAATTCTCAATTAGTGAGCATACCATACTTATTATGATAAGATTTCTATTCTAAATCAAAGGAAACTATATGTACGTATGTTTTCTTCTTCTATCTCTCACCATGAAATACTTTTGCAAGTTCATAGCTTCCATGTCGACATCTTTGGCATGAAATGAAGTTGTTTCATGGATAACAAAATTATTCTTAGCCCTCGACCAATTACTCTCTCCGAAAATTTACATATCGGTCATAATCTTAACTTCATGATAGTTTGTATTTTGTTCTTATTAATAGGGATAAAAAGGTACTTCTTTGTTTGTCATTTTATCCTCAATTAAAGCTGTTTGATGAGCGTAGTCGCTCTATCTTTAAGTTTATTGCAACTCATTTATCTCAATATTCTATGTTTCTTGTACATGAATTTTCTCCACGTTTTTTCTTGACAAAGTAGCTTCTACCTTATAAAATTCTTTTATTAACACTTAGATACATATAAATTTCTCCACATATTTCTTGAACATATAATTACATTGTAAATTTTCTTTTTCAATCACACATACACACAATCAATAATCTGTTCAGCCACTAAGGCAAAAAGAGGCAAGATACAATACTACTGTTCATCTAACTGTCTTGATTCGCACAAGGATGGAACCAAGAATGAATTACAGGGTGGTGTTCGTGTTTGCAATAAAAAAAAAATTTAAATCGTAAAAAAAATTAATACGTGTGCCAGTTAGAAGTGATAAGATCATAGCCGATGGAGTGATAGGAAACTAGAGATAGGCCTTAGGAATTTGGATGGAGGCAACTACCAGGATACGATAGTATCAACTTCACAAAGGACATAGCCTTAGAAAACAGCAAACATGTCTCGTGTAGCCGACCCCCAAAAAATAAGGATAAAGCAACCTACCGTTGTTGTTCAGAAACTATTTTCCTTTAAAAACGATTTCCTTCACCTGGCTACTTAACTCTCTATTTCCCAGTGATGAGCTTCAAAAGCTTTGGCGAAGCTATTTAGTTAGAATTAGCAAGCTACTTACTCATGACCGTTACCATCTTGAAAGATAAAAATATTCACATGTAAACATGTATAATAAAACAAAGTTTAATATACGAAAATACTGTTTACATACCTGTCTTGGTAAAGGCTGAAAAGGCCATCAGCATGGATAAGGTCATAGGTTCTTGGGTACGTCGAGAACGCTTCACACCAGTCTTGGTAAGTCCCGACGAATCCTCGCTCATAAACAACACCAAGAGTACTGTTACGCTCTGAATGAGACGGGACCACATTCATCACCCAAACTGGGAACTTAATAAGAGCTGCAGCGAACCCACCCAAGTTGGCATTCATGTCCATCACATTCCTGAACCTACCTTGAGTAAGCCCAGGGACAATCCTCTTGTAGTGTGAAATCCTCTCTTTCCACAAGTTGTTGTCATCTTCAAATGTCTTGGCATCGACTCCTTGGATCGTACCCATACTTATCCTTGGTGGTATAGCAAATGCCCTCTCTGGCCATTTCTCGACTGCCCCACCGGCAACTTCTTCTTCACTGTTTACCTCTGGTAATGGAGTTATGCACGCTTCCATTTTCGTGTACCTGGATACATACGGTAAGTAACGCATCAGTTAAAAACCTTAACTCCTGGAAGTGTTTCATTTATGCATTTGCTTGGGTGTACGGTGGTTGTGGTCGTTGGGGGTCTGGCTGTAATTGCACACAGGCCTCCTGAAGTATCGCTGTGTTGCACTTCTTACCACCTCTGTAGTTTCATTGTTGCGGATGGAACCCTGTTTTAATTTTTTTCTTGACTCTTTTACTGTGGGTGAAATTTTTGGTGGATATTGTCTCTGGGTGAAATTAGTGAGTATATTTTGAGGGTAAAAGAGTGAAAACTTTTTCTTTATATGACTCATAGCGTCTATCTACAACAATGAAAATGGAGAGGTTGTAAGTTAAAACAACGATACTATAGTGGGTGTGCAAGTAACCCAAATCTACACTTATATTTCAGTACAAACAAAATGGAAGTGAGGAAGAAATTAAAACAACAAATAGAGCTATATAACATCATCAAAGAGGACAAATGCAGAGTAAGAGGAAGCATAAGGACCAAAAAGATTCAGGATTGAGTCCTGAAAGGTACATGCAGGAGCCACATATCTTCCCTCTTGGTTTTTTTTACCTTTAAGGAACTACAGATTAGGTTAGAATATTTCAAGTTGAAGTTCCTGAGATTTTCAAGAACAAATAACGAACTTCTGTGTGTTTCAATGATTAAGAATAAATTTCTACTTTTGACCAGCAAGTTGCCCACGGGAGTAGATAGTACGATTTGGTTAAGGAATGAGTACTGAGGTAAAAGTTGAAATTACTTCGATTATCCATAAAATGTTTTACTAAGAAAATGTAACATATGTATGCAACATAAGGTGCATGGAAACGGGTACGGGTGCAGGTATGTGTAAGGTACGGGACATGGAAAATTATAAAAGGTACGGTACGGAAAAACGACTATATAAGTAACTATATACCGATGCATATATTATATATTAAAATTAAATATTTACCAGAGATCAATATTGTTTTTTACTCATTAATATAATATATTGATGTTTATTTTAGTATGTGGATTATAGATTGAAAAACCATCATTTTGAAACTAGACACCAAAACATTCCTTTAAAGTAATAGATCGAATTCTGACTTATGTCTAACAAGTTTTAAAAAGTGGACGTGAAGTGCAGGATATGCGTCCAAAAAAATGTGTATGAGAAGTGTTTAAATTAGAATATGTATTGCATAAGTGAGTACGTGCCTGAATAAATGTATTCATGTATGCAAGGAGGGTCCAAGGAGTTTGGGTATGGATATTGGTTCGGGTATGTGCCGGGTACGGGTATGGCTTCAGTTAGGAGTACCCAGTAACATATATAGCATGCAACAGATGTCTTACCAGGCAGAATCAGCATTGCTGCCCTTACACATGCGGTCCTGTCTGCTCTGAGAGCATTCAACGTGGTTCATAGGTTTCTGAAAAATAGCAAGATCTCCCTTTTCGATAACCTTCTTCCAGCATAGGCTCTTTGCTGCCTCTTCAATACCGTCTTGTTCTTGCTTCAGATCTTCTTGGGTTCTCTCCCACCCTTTGTAATACTTCTTCCAGTGGATTGGAGGACCAGAAAGAATCCAGTATCCTCCCGGTCTCAAAACTCTATCAACTTCAGTAAGATACAAGGCATCTGAAAGAACGATTTTGAATAAAGTTATTCCGACTTAAATTTAAAACATATGGGAGGGAAAACAAGATGACGAGTAAACTGAACGTTCTAAGCCTAGCCTATCTGATCAAAGGAGAATCTGCTATGACATATAATTCTCAGGCTTCAAGACTCGAGAAAACCATACATCAAACATACATCACATAAGGGTCGAACGTCCAATTCTCCTTAACTAACAAAAAGGCAAAACAAAAGAAAAGGCGAAGAGTCTAATGTATGGACCCGCGCTCATCCATTAAGGAACCATGTACGTGGATTTCATTCGGCACCAGAGAAGAAAGAGCTTAACCATGATGGAGATATGGCATTCTAGAGAGAATATTAGAAGATTAAAGTCACACGAAAAACTGAAATACATACATTCTTTAAATTTTAGAGTTAAGATAATGGGCATTAAAAGATTGGTTTGCTTACTATACGCTGCCCATGGAATCAAGCACCGGGAGCAGTGGGCCATATCAAAAGCTCTAGCCGGATATGGAATCCTCTGTGTTGCCATTATACCGATCATCGCAGGAACTCCCCTCTCCAACGCAAACTGCACCTGAGCCTCATGTGTGTCTCTTGGTGCAAATGACATCGCCACAATGTCCCTCTTCAACAAATAAGCTCCCCAACTCGCAACCTTTAGAAATTCAAACACATAAACATGTTAAACAAAATTTAAATTTGTAATTAAACCTAGGATTAATTAGATTCAGGTACCCCCGAGGTATAGTGTAATTACCTAGATGACTCTAGTATGGGCATCTACTCTGGTAACCTCGTGAGATTACTCATTTGTAATTATGTGGGTAACCCTACAGTTTGTTTACTTTTTTCCTTCTTTTATAGGGTTACCCGTGCAAAAACAATCAAGGGTTATTCGTGTAGATACGCAGACTGGTCACTCGTGTAATTACAACATACTTTATGGTACGTGAATGTAATGAAACCTAAAATAAAGCATTCGGCGAGAGATGTCTCACCCCGCATCCAGTATCAACAGCAGTTCGGATACTCCCATCAGTCAACGGGATGAGCGCATTGATGTCATCGATATAAGCATCAGCGCCCCGAGGGAACATCGTGCCACCCCCAGGGAACCGAAACCGATCACCCTCCACCTGTATCCAATTCTGAATAGCCTTCTCAATGCTGAGCTCCTTATGAGGAATGTTATCATACCAAGCATAGTCTCTACTCTGAGGCCATTTAAAAGGGCTCTTATAGTTTGGTGGAGCAGGAATCAAGCATCGAACCATTTCATCAGTGCCCGGGCAATGCCTCTCTCTATATACCAACATGTTCCTATCGAACCTCCGCCCTCTTGTCGTGTCCTGGCAAGGGGTGTACTCGCTGAAATTCATCGCACAAGCTGGGAGCTTTTGGCTCGAGACGATGGGGGTGTCATTGACATTGAGCTGGTGATGGGCTTGGAAGTCAAGAGCGACGTTGTTATCGGGCGATACGGACCCAGGATCAACGCCGGAAGATTCGGCGTTGGGTTGGGAGGTGGCTACGTTGTCGCAATCAACTTTGTTGGACAAATTTGAATTTGGGTCGGGTTTGGGGATAGCGTTGTTTTGCCAGGAGCCAAGAACGTAGAAGAGGACGCAGAGGCCGCTCACTCCGAAAATGTAGGTGAGGCGCTTCTTTCGGTTCTCCAATTGGTGGAGTTTCGGAGATCCACCGCGATCTTTGGCCATTTTAATTACCTGAAACAAAGCAAATGGTGCGAGAATTACAACAAAAGGAGAAAGGGGTCCGTTATTGGCAAAAGTGATGGGTAATGCGAGAGCATGGACCGATGACAGAGATATTTTGAACACTTAAACTGAACTTAGTTAATCACGATTACCGTTTATCCACTCCAACAACTAGTTATCTCAAATCAAAACTTCCAATGCAATAATATAAAGGGGGTAAGAAGATAAGAACATACACGGACTGAATCTGTTCGTATCCAAAACTGTGGCCTAACAGGAGGATCAACACGCCAAATGACAAAGAGATTGCCTCTCCCTTTGGACCGAGAATCCAAATATGGGTTTCGAAAGAGGAGTAAAAATGAGAGGGACAGGGATAAAACATAAAAAGAAAGAATGGGGTCCATCAAAATGTCTGTTTCCCACGAAAGGAAACAGGGATTGGATTGGACAGATCATATTGGGAGATACCTGTTGCACATCAAATGATTAGATTCATTTATTTCTTCAGGGAGGAATACACTCTCTTTCTCTCTCAGGGTGAAGACTCTCTGTACTTGTCACCGCTCGCCAAAGCACTTTCATCCAAACGTTTCTCCATCTCAAAAATCACCACATAAAAATTACAGTGACAAGACGTAGAAAAAGCAATTCTTTACATAATATGTACGTATTCACCTCCCAAAGGGTAGAAGACAAGAAGACCAATGGCGGAGAAAAGGAATTAAAAAGAGGCAATCAGCTCGCATGGGCAACCATTAAAGAAGCCATTAAACAAATCAAAAACTAGAAAAAAAAAAAAAAAAAACCATCAGAGATCACAGACAGAGATACCTGTTCAGACTTCAATCTTGAATCTTCTTTTCTTCTATTATATTTAAAAAAAATACTAGTATTAGCAAGCTCCCGTGTAAAGTGATTGTGTTGGGCTTTTGGAGGAAGATTCAGAACTATAAAAATCCATCTTTATCTTTGTTTTTTATCTCTATTATTTCCCTTTTATTATTGTTATTCTTATTTTTTGTGAACAATTTGGTGGTTGGGAAAAGGTTAGGATTTGGTCTAAATTGGCGAGTGACAGGAGTCTGGGAGAGAGAATAATTAGGAGTTGGGTTAGCCTTGAACTTCTCTCCCTTCCAACTGACAAATTGTTACCTCAAATTTAGTTATTTCTGATTATTTAGGATTTTTATTCTTATTATCTTCGCATTTCTTTAAAAAAAAATGAAAAGGAAACTTATTAGTTTCCCACTGAGGACAGGTACGTCTGGACTTTCAAAAGCTAACAGCTTTCAGTACTCTAGAAATTATTTTTAGAGCACCCACGACATGTTTTCGTAATTTTTTTACTAAATAGATATCTCTCTAATCTGAAAAATAAGGAATAGATGGTTAAGAGGTGTTCCACACCTAAAATTGTAAATAAAATAAACTTTTGATAGGGTAATGTGGGTACTGCAGGGATTAAAAATATAATTAATAGGGGATCATAATTGAATTTAAAACTAATTGTTTACCTTTGTCTCTACCGCATTTTCTGTCTAGCCACTTCCGCTCTTATTTTTATAGTTTGATATAATATAATGGATTTGAATCCTCTCTAATAATATGGTAATTGGAAAGTATCTAATTACCCCAATTCTATCAATCTATTCCAATTCTAATGACTAGTCATGTATGATTTCCACTATCTGAATGCCAGTTTTCACAATAGTGATTTTAAAGACGACTGTGATCTTCGATATAATACTTAGAGTCCTACGTGGCTTAACCTCTGGCATTGAAATTGGAATAGGATGTAAGGATTAAGGTAATTGGACACTCTCCAATTACCACCTAATTAGAGAGGATCCTAATCCTAAAATGACAAATCTTCCATCAAACCTTGTTCTTCTATCGTTTCAAACTTAATTGTTATTTTGCTTTCTAAATTCTATGTCCAATTTACATTTTTAATGTTTACAATTTTAATCCTCCACACTCACATTCTTTCAAAGAAATAATCAAGTACGATATTTTTTTTTTCTAATTAATTTTGAAAACATTAACCTCTCTCATATCATATTTTCAATAGAAAACATGTGGACTGGCTACATTTCAATAGATCACTCACTTTCATGAAGGGAAGAAATATGAAATATATCACATTTTCTTTTTACAAGAAGTTTAATTATGTACAAAATTAATGTCGAGAGCACTAATGGTTTTATTTTATTTACTTTTTTTTTTTTTTGACTTCATAAAGCGATCAGATGATGGAGACAGGACCCTGTGCAAGAAACAACAAATCATTTGTTTCTCTTATGTCCTTTTACTAAAAAAATTTGCGACTACTTCAGATTTTACCTCCATATTACTGCTTGGCCCGGCTCTGTCTCTGATCTTATGCATCATATTGGAGCTATTTCAATGTAAGATGGGAAAGGGATTTTATGAAAAGCACTGTATCCTGCTACTTGTTGGTGTGTTTGGAGAGCGAGAAATAATAAGATTTTCAATGGTTTAGAGGCATCCATCTTTCAATAATTAACTCTGTTATCAATCATATTTATGAATGTGATATGATCCCCGATTAGAAATTATCTTTTTATTAGGAAAGTTTGAGTCTATTAGAGTTATCTTTTTAGTAGGAAAGTTTTAATCTATTAGGACGTGATTTTATCAGAAAAGTTTGATTAGAAAAGTTTGAGTCCATTAGCAAATATTTTTCATTAGGAAAGTTTGAGTCCATGAGGAATTATTTTTTGTTAGAAACTATTTTTTATTAGGAAAATTTGATTAAAAAAGTTTTCATTGTAGTAAGAATATTCTTGAGGCAATATATATGGCCAGTCCTAGGCAAAGGTTTTTTTTCAATCTTTTGTTTTGGAGAAATTACTGTAGAAGGCATTAATCTTGAACTTACTGATTTTCATCGGATTCTAGACTCGGTCTTAGATTTCTTCGGCTATTAGGTCACTTTGTCGACAATCTGATAGAGGTTTCACACGCTTTTTGTCAATGTGTGTGGAATCAAATCAGGATTCCTATCAATATTTAGTGTTTTCATTTAGAAGGGCTTGGTTGTCTGCAATCGCGAAATCGTAGTCAATTTTAGATCCCGGATCAATACCAAATCAGAAAATGATGAAAACTTTGGAAGAGAGATTTAAAATTATGAAGCAAAACTTTAAAGAGAATAGGAAAGAGATGAGGTATTTATTGCAGGTGGTTGAGCAATTGAAGTTGTCGTTGAATCAACTAATCAACGATGATGAAGATAAAGATGTCAAAAAATAGTGATGGGGGACTCATAGGGATGGAAAGGGCTGCGAGACAGTAGAGGATCAAGAGAGGTTTGATAGGTCCATATTGTGGACAAGAAAGCGGTTATGATGATGATTTTGGTGTTGTTGGTGAGCATTGAGACTGAGGTTTTGATCAGAGGCAACCACCATATGGTAGGGGTGGATTTCAACATAGAGGGGGTTTATGTAGCAGTTATGGTTATGGTCGAGATGGATATGCTTCAGGTGATTATCAGTATGATCAGAGAAAAATGCAAGCCAAAGATTAATTTTTGCATATTCATGGAGGTGAACCACATGAGTGGTTAGAGAAGGTCGATTAGTATTTTAGGGTCTTCGAGGTAGATCTTGATCGGTGGGTGGAGATTGTCAGTTTTCACTTGGACGGGTGAGCTTATAACTAGTGGAGGTAGTTGAAAACTCAGTGAGAGAGAGAGCATAGGAGATTGAGTTGGACTGAGTTTGTGGAGGACTTTCTGCATCAGTGGGGGCCTTCTCCAATGAACCATCATAGGTAGCTGACTAAGCTGAGGTAGGAGGGAAAGGTTGCTGATTACATCGATGAGTTACAGATATTGCAGATGCTAGTGAGGGATTGGTTGTTGGAGACACTTTTGGGTACTTTTACTGAGGGTTTGTGCTATAGAAGTGAAGCTTAAGTAGTCCTAGAGGTTTTCAGAGGCAATGAGGATAGGTGCGGTGATTGAGGAGGCTAGATCTAGCAGTTGGATGTCTAATAGGGAGAGCATCAGCAAGAAACAAACAGGTACTGAAATCAGCAAGGAAGGCAAAACTTTGGGTGCAAGCACAAGTGCAGGTAACAATACAACCAAGAAGAAGGTGAAGAAGCTTTCTAGAGATGAGGTATAAGGTAGGTTAAAGAAGAGATTATGCTTCAAATGTGGGACCAGTAAAATAAAGAGCACTGATGTAGGACTGGAGCGGCCTATATGATCATGGAGTCCAATGATGAGAGGGATAACATCGATCCTATAGATTTTGATAGTGAGAGTGAGGGGACTAATGATTGTTATGAGGCACTGGAGGGAGCAATATTGTCACTCAACGAAATGAATGGAGTTGCTAGACCATCTATATTGAGGATGCTGACATGGATTGGGAAGTATGAGATGCCATTGTTGGTTGATCCTGGTTCTTCGTATAATTTCATTTATGCAGAGGTTGCTACGAAGGTAAGTTTGACAGGGACTACTGTAGAGTCCTTTGAGGTGAGGATATCAAATGGTGAGAAGATGCAGTGTTAGGAGATTATTAGAGGCATTGGCGTAAACTTCCAAAGAGTATGAATTGTTGCTAATCTTCACATGTTGGCACTTGTTGGTGTGGATGTTATTTTCAACAGGTAATCTGAAGATGAATTTTGAGTATATGCAGATGGTGTTTCAATTAAGGGGCAAGAGGCACTCGTCGAGTGCCTTTTCCAAGGGATTGATGAGGTGTGAGGCTAATGTATGCCGATGATTGTGCATGGGAGGAGTTGAGTGCTATGCTACTGTCACGGAGGTTGGTGATTGAGGTGAATTTTTTAGGGTGTTTACTGCTAGCCAAGTCGGGTGTTGGGAATGACACAGAGGATCCGTTAGCCTGATTGAAGGATAGAATGAAGTAGGTAGCGTTATGACATTAGAGGGTTACATAGGTTCCTACCGAGTTGCCACCATCGATGATTTGGGATTACACGATTGCTCTGAAGGACGAGTCAAAACTGGTTATTGTGCCACCACACAGGATATCGAGAGGCAGGTCGAAGAGATGCTGTGGAGTGGTTTGATTAGGTCTAGTCAGAGTCCTTTTCAACACCTATTCTTTTGGTCTGAAAGAAGAATGGATCATTGAGGTCTTGTGTAGATTATAGGGATCTGAATGAAGAGACAATGAAAGGTTGATTTTGTGTTCTGACAGTTGATGAGATGCAACATAAGTTGCATGGTGCTACAATATTTTTAAAGCTAGATTTGAGGGCTGGTTACCATTAGATTCGGATGAGAGTGGAGAACATGATCAAGTAACATGGGATTATGAGGAGTACAGTTACAGATCGGGGGAAACTATTCATGAGCTATTTTTACCAAGAGTTATTTACGCTGCATGGAAGTAAATTTAAGGTGAGTTTATCTTATATTCCGTAGAATGATTGGTAGACGGAGGTCATGATTAAGACACTGGAGCAAATCTGGGAAGCTATTGTCATAAGAAGCAACATATGTGGAAGGATTTCATTCCTTGGACTGAGTATTGGTACAATACTTCATTCCATTCATTGATTCATCGGAGTCCATTTGAGCTGATGTATGGTCATCCACCACCAGCACTACCATTCTATGATAGGGGAACGATAAAAATGAGGAGGTCGAGCAAGAGCTATAAGCAAGGAATGAGGTGTTGTGAGGAGTAAAAAAGGAGTTGGCGAAGGATCATAAGTGAATGAAGAAATACTATGATGAGCGAAGGCATAATGTGACTTTTGAGCTGGGCGAATCTGTGCATTTTAAGTTGCAAACTTATAGATAGCAGTCTTTGAAGAAAAAAATTTAATGTGGAGTTGTCACAGAGGTATCATGCGCCCTTTAATATTCTGTAGTGGATTGGAGAGGTAGCTTATAAGTTAGAGTTACCAGAATCATCTTTGTTACATCCAATCTTTCATGTGACTATGTTAAAAAAGAAGGTGGGTGACTCCAAATTATTTGTTGGTGAATTACTCTCTTGGATTTAGAGAGGCATATGAGATTGGTGCCTAAGGAAGTGATTTGCTATAGGAGTTGGACATAAAAATGCACTAAGGAGAGGATTTGGCCGGTCTTGATACACTGGACAGATTAGATACAGGCAAGGCAACATGGGAGGATTATAATGAGCTTAAGGAGAGATTTTCAGAATTTACACTTGAGGAGCTCGAAGGAGGGGAGAATGATATAATTCCTGATTAAAAATTATCTTTTTATTAGGGAAGTTTGAGTCTATTAGAATTATCTTTTTATTAGGAAAGTTTAAGTCTATTAGGAATTTTTTTATTAGTAAAGTTTGATTAAGAAAGTTTGAGTCCATTAGGAATTATTTTTTATTAGTAAAGTTTGATTAGGAAAATTTTCATTGTAGTAGGAATTCTCTTGAGGCTATATATATGGCTAGCCCTAGCCATGGTTTTTTTTATCTTTTGCTCAGAAGAAAATATTGTAGAAGACATTGATCTTGAAGTCATTGATTTTCATCAGATTTTTGGGATTTGGTCTTAGATTTCTTGCGGTATTAGGCCAATTTATTGCTAACCTAATAGAGATTTTGCAAGTGCTTTGTTGATGTGTGTGGAATCAAATTAGGGTACTTATTAGAATGATCAGGTTGCAGCGACACTAAAGCTACAAGGAAGATGAAAAAAGCTATTGTTGACAATCCTCTTTCCATGCTTACAAACAGAAGAAAGACTGTGTTGGGTTGAGAAATGATTGATGGGTATCATTCAGCATAATATTAGCAAGAAGATAGGTCTCTCGTTGTTTATTGGTTAATAGTAGTTATGTAGACAGACTATGTTTCTCAAATCTTCTTTCCATAATTATTTTTATGTTTTTATGAAACCTTATCCTGAGATAGACTAATTGGGTCATCAAATTTATGATCTATACCATACATCTTGTTCAAAATATCATCAAATGTATATGATGAAATTTTCACATGGTTTGAAGTCTTTTAGAAAATAAATCAAACTAGTTTAATATATTGATTTTTCAGACATCTTAATAGTTATCCCTTTTGCACATAGCTAAAAAAATAATTAGAAATTTCAAAATGATAATTTTTTCCTACATATAGATCATGATGAGTGCAAGTCATGATGGGCGAGGCAATCATTTCGGGTAGCCTATGGGACCATCTCACGATAAGAATCTCATCTCATCATCTC
>JBAKGM010000200.1:44409695-44430023 GCA_037177215.1 Asparagus racemosus | reverse complement strand
CCCATTAGTGATTAATTGGTCTAGTTCAAACTTTGCAGTTTTTATGGGCTATAATTCACATTTTGGTTCATTTTTGTCGTCCCTTCCAATGGCAATTATGTTTTTTCCCTCAAAATTGATGATTTTCATGGGCTATAACTCACAATTTTGTTCATTTTTATTTATTTCTACATAATGGAAAATAATTGGCATGCTTTGAAATTCATAATTTTCATGACTATCCATGATTTTTGTTCAATTTCAGTCATTTAGCCTAATTGGCAAATCTTTCATTCCTCTAAATTCATGATTTTCATAGGCTATAACCGATAGTTTTTCTCACTTTAATCTCTTTTGACCTAATGGAAAATTACCGGTGTACATTCAAATTTCCATTTTTTATAGTTTATACCTTTGATTTTTGTTCATTTCGATCATTACTATCCCATAGAAATTAAGTTCTCTTTCCTCAAAATTCACGACTTGCATGGGACTAACCTACACTTTTTTTTCATTTTCTTTCAAAGCAACATAAATAATTGGCATGCCAAATTCTCAACATTCATGGGCTATAACCCATGTTTCTATCCATTTTCGATCATTTTGATCTAATGAAGATCAAGTTTTCATTATTTTTTTTGTTTTCGGCTAAATCATAAGTTGTCATCACAAATTGAACATTTTAAGCGTACTCTAAATTTTCTAAATTTCTATGGACTCTAAGGCCATGATTTTGACCGTTGTCAATGAAATCACAAATTGCCATCCCTTTTAGAATATTTTAAGCATGCTTCAGAATATTTTGAATTTTTTGGAAATACAGCCCATTATTTTCACTGTATTTGGCAAAACCAATAAGTTTGCATGGCATAAATATTATTTTATGTATAGATTCGCTTTTCTTTTGGATCCTCTAGTATTCTCTCCTTTGTTTTGGCTCATCCAAATCATTCACATGATTCCTAAAGCTCGGTGTGATCTAAATCCAATTCAGCTCTAAATTCGCATATCAAGATTCAGATTCATTCTTAATATAGAAAAAAATGTGAAGTATTTGCTGGGTTTAATTGGTGTATCTTGAGTTTGGTCTACCTCACGAGAGACTCTCCACCACAAAACGAGTGCTTTTTCACTTTTTGACGCACCGGTTGCCGTAGGATCTATACAATAATAGTTCTTCAAAATTTGATAGGAAGTATTACTTCTAATACGAAACTTTGGTTATAACCATTCACACTCACCAATGCTTAGCATGATTTGATAGGAGGGAAAGGGAAGGGACTAATAAAAAATCATATTTAATTGCAGGTTTTTGAAAGGAAAAGTGAGGTGAGGCGAGGTGAGAGGAGGGACAACATAAAATTAAAATTAACTACATATATAGAGAGAGAGAAAAATCTCACAAATCGGGAGGACATAAAAGAAGAGAGAAAACGAATTAAAAAATATTCACCTCGTCTTTCCTCCTAAACCCTCCATCAAATCAAGCCTAAGTAATTTCAATGCGAGTCACTTCGTGGGATTAAGTGGAGATTACCGCCCCGCTACTTCATCATTTTCACTCTCGTAAAGGCAATCGCAAAGGGACCACAAAGCAATATATCTCAAGTGAAGGGACAAATGATCTTATGTTGTGGTCTCCACCTATCTACACGTGTCCAAGCTCTAAATGTAATCATTGGGCTCGTATAGTGATGAGAGGCAAATTGAGCTGAAGAATGGAGAAATATGATATAAAATGGGTAAAACGCTACTCTTTTATTTCTCCATCATTTGACTTGGAATTGTAGCTATAATGTCTTTGGAAAGAAGAACAGCTCCGTGGTCCTCCCATTTGCATCACAAAAGGTATCCTTCCCCTTCAGATGAAGGACCATCTACGCTGTACGTGTCTCTATTCTCCAGGGAGAAGCATGTGGGTCCCTAATAATGTTATGCGCTAGGATCTAATAACCTTAATTAGTGCAATACAACATCATGTTACCGCTTTTCTTATTCAGTGACGCGGAATACTAAACTCGGGTCCGCATAGAAAGAAAAAAAAAAATCTTATTAGCTATCCACCAACACAAGACATAGCCAAGAGGTCATAGAAGGGTCACAAAGGTCATACTAATTAAAAAGGTCAAGTGCAATGTTTTTGAAGGTTGCGGCAACAAAGGACATGTTGAGCTGATAATATGACACGTGAAGAATATGGAACAAAATAATAAAGATGAAGATGAAAGTTGTGCAAATCAAGGAATCATATGAATAAGGTTGGTCATTATATCAAAGGATCATAGATCAATATGATCTTTAGTCTTTGATTCAATTATGACGTGATCTCAATACGCTGCACCTCAATATGATGACAAAATAATTAACTACTACATCAGGCACTAGTCACCATCGGTTATCTTCTAGTCTGCGGTAGACAATGTTAGCTACTCAATTTTCAAGAAACAACAAATTTCATTGGTGTAGCGCATGTATATAAGAGTGCCAAAATTTGCAACCCTATTGTAGCATAGCCCCCTATGGGTTGATTTTTTTCGAACAAATCCCATGATTGTCCTTTTAAACGGTGGATTTCGTTTCATTTTCTTTAACGATATTCAGGTTGAAGCAAGTAGCAAAGATATTTTTGAAAAGTTACGAAAAGTGAAAAATGTGACAGAAACTCTCATTACTCCAAAAACCATCCGTTCACATTTTGACTCTCTTTTCCTCCCCCTCCCTCTCTATATTTATAACGTGTTTACCGAACCAAGCCAGCGGCAAACCGCATCCCACCCGTGACCGTCTATGACTTTGGTATCAAAACCTCCCCCCTCTCCCCAAAGAAAAAAAAAAAAGGACCGTAGGATTCTCAACTATAACTCTCTGTTGCTCTTATTAACAATAAAAACACTCCCTGTAGTCTGTAACCCTCTCGTTGCCTTGCGTGCCCTCTAATTAATAACACCCCCCCCAACCAATCAATTCAGTGCAGGCTTGAATCTCCAACGACGCCAACAACAATATTTGTTCTCCTCCGGCCTCCTCCTCGTGTTGTGTTGGGGATCGAGTTCTCAACGTCAGTTCGTAGTATTATTATGTCGACAATTTCTCCTTCTCCCTTCTCTTCTCCTCCAAGCGAAAGGAGGAGCAACAGTTGGGGTCCCTACGCAAGCGCAGGGGACTTCAGAGGCAACGCCCTCATCATCGTCTCCATCCTCTTCTGCGCCGTCCTCCTCTTCCTCGCTTTCAACTCCATCATCCGCTTCCTCTTGTGCGCCTCTTGCCTCTCTTCTTCGAACTCTAATCCTAACGTCGAGGGAGAAAGCCGCCAGAGCAAGGAGAAGAAGGCGGCGAAGGACGAAACTAGCCCGACGACGACGGTGGTGTTCTCGAAAGATATGAACCTCGCGGGGGCTGCGGCGGAGTGCGCCATTTGTCTGAGCGACTTCTTGGAAGGAGATGGGATCCGAGTTCTGCCCGCTTGTAACCATGGATTTCATGTCAAGTGCGTGGACAAGTGGCTGGCTCTCAGGTGCTCCTGCCCGACTTGTCGGAGGAGCACCCTGCTCCGTGATGACGCTGCTAGCAGCAATGCTACTCATGGGTCAGTTGAACACGTGTGATTTTGTATAAATCGGGGTCTGCTTCTTATATATAATAGATTTTTACTATACTATAATTTTTGTTGTTTCTCTTTCTTTTTCTTTTTCTTAGTACATTTGTAGACGTTTGTTATGCAAAACTTTGGTGGTTAATTCTAGGAGATGGAGGTACCGACCATTAATATCATGGAAAAAATCCTTGAAATTTTGCAGAGACGTGCACCGTAGACTTAAGTACGTTTCTCATGCTCCTAATTTGAATAGCGAACATCTCTTCTTCTTTTTTTTTTTTTTACAATCCTACAATTTGTTAATCCAGCTCTATTTGTACTCTCCATGAGTTGTCCCGCAAATTAGAATACCATAATGTCAAATTAGAATACCATAATGTCATATAATTACCGCTAATAAAGCAAGTGACTCAATAAATTCTGGCAGTTTTAGTCAAACAAGTGGGCGATGGGCCTGGCAGCAATTCAGTCACCTACCCCCACTTTATTTTCTCTGGAAGAAGAATTGCCTCTTACTCAATTCTCTCTCAATAATTGGCACCGCTTCCGTCCACGGTTTTCGCTCTCTTGCCTTTTCGAATGCTCAAGATTGAGTGTACTGAGGTTTGTCCGTGGGCCCTCTCCTCATAGAATTTGTTGCCCACAGTACCGCTCCTCAGAATAGGGACTGCCCCTTCTCAACATCGCACTCACGCAATCCTACACACAGGAGACAACCAAAACAAGAAACTAGCACAAGCCAGAATGTTTCCTCTGTCAGTGTAGTTGAAAAGCACGGTGATTAAAAGGCATCATGAACAATTCAGTTATATGCACACCCGTACAACCACACAAACACACATTCAGGGCAACCCCAATCAAAAAAATTATATTTCACGCACCTGGGCGCACACGAAACACCACATACTAACAAAAAAGTCATCGTCTACTGAACGCATCGTTTACATTCAGTTTGTTTGATTTCGGGACCATGGCTATGGCAAAACACGAACAGTAGTAAAACTGACAATCATCCTCTCACACATTCTTCATTACTCTCTTGCAAGAGCAGTTTAAGCAGCTACAATGAATCAAAGAACATACTGCTACGCGGAATGTCCACATTTAAGTCCAAGAAACCGCTGCAAGCATCAACACAAAAAAAGGGGTTCTCTCATCCGAACCCCATACTCTACATCACTTCATCGTCATCCCTGTTCCATACCGCCCACCAAAATGTTTCCAGCTCCGTTGATTCCCAGAACTGTGAAACCTCTCTACAAAGGGGTTCACCAATCAACATCAACATGCATACTCCAAAATTATCCTATGATATGGAGGACACCACATCACTTCACCTGTAAAACAAATTGTACATGTTCCCCATGGTCGCCCTCCAGCATCTCTGAATCCTTACGGTGTTCACTAAATCTTCTCTTATTAGTGCAGTAAGAAAGATTGGACACGGAGAGAAAACACTGGAAGCTTGTTGTATTTATTGTTGGCTATTACTAGCATAATCATCTTTCTCAATAGTAGCACTACAGTTGGACTCTTCTAATATCGAGAGTTGATCCGAGTGCCTGTCCTCTTCAACTCTCCCTTCAATGGGCACAGTGTTGTTGCCATCTGGTTCTGGTTCTGCATGCTTCTTCCTCTTCACAACTTTGGTGGAGAGCAAACGGCTCAGGCCTTTAGCCTCCAATTCAGGACTTCCATTGTTTATTGGCTTGAATCGAACTTTGCCAACCTTCCTCTCATTAGCTTCCAATATCTACATATACCAAACCACATCAGCATACAACAAAAGCTGTGAAACGATTGAAAGGGAAGCTTAATCAATCTGAAACAATAATAAGTGAAGCTAAATCAGTTCAACACGTGCTAATCAGAGGAGAAGAAAAACCAATCAAAAGAGAAGAAAGAATAACCTTAGACCTAATCATTACCAGAAGAGCCTATTGTGATGGCACTCCTTCGATAGAGCCATAATTGAATTGAGATATTGAAGAGTTTGTCTAGAATTCTGATTTGAATGCACACACAATAAGGCTTCAAATTTTTCTAAGCACAAACTAGAACTTGTTCCAACCTTCGAAACTTCATGATGGTTACCAAAATGGGTGACACACAAATACAAGCACACACCCACACAAGCTCATGCATGTATTCATGCCCATGCATGCACAATGATGCATGACGTGGGGACGTATGCATGTGTGCAAATTCATGCAGGCACATGCACACACGCACTGACACAACAGAAGCATGCAACACCAATACATATACATGCACGCACCCACCCACAGAATCAGTGTTGAAAAAAGCACTTTGAAGCGCTTCTCATAGCAGCCCCATGCCACTTTGCTTTCACTGAAAGCGCCTGTGTTAGGTGCTCATGGCGCTCTTCACCCACAAAGGCATAAAAAAATGCACAAAAGCACTTGAAAGCGCTTTAATACGCTTCACAGTGCATTACAAAACAAAAAAAAAAAGTAGTGAAAAAAATAATGGGCGGAAAATGCATACCAGACCTTAACACGACCCTCTTTTTAAAAACTAAAACCCCAAGCCAACAATTCTCTACCTTCTCTGGTCCGAACCCAAAAAAACCCAAGACCCTAAATTTTCCGCCTCCAGCCTCGTCCACTTCCTTCCAGCCTCGTCCACCTCCAGTGAAACCTCCTTTTCTCATTGCCCTCCTGTCGAAGCCTCAAATTTCTCCAATCTCATCCACCTCTTCTTCTCCCATCGAAGCTCTCTTGTCAAAGCTCTCCTCGACAAGCCCGTCCCTAGCAAAACCCTCTCCCATCGGAGCTCTCTCACCGAAGTTTGAATTTTTCTCCCTCAGCACGAAAATCTTACACCTCCTCTTCAGCTCCCTTGGTGCAAGCTCAGCCTCAGGTATACCTTTCAACTCTCAAGCACTTTCAAGTAGGAGCAGAAAACAACCGAATCGAATCGAATATCACAATATTTGAATTCGGGTCATTATCTAATATTCGAATTCAGGTCAAATACCTCGATGGTGTTCTAGAAGCTCTCAAATCAAAGATGACTGAGTGGTTGGATGAATAATAATCAAACTATTTGTTAACTATTCAGTTCATTTTCACCGCTACTTTCAAGTTTATGCCGTTGCTGAGATGTTTGAAATTTAAATGATTACATTATCATTGTACTTGATCTTGGAATATTATGGTATTAGTTTTCTAAGTTTGCAGCAGAGTCTAAACATATTATATTATCCTATTTGAAAGTTTGAACTTTTCTCTAGACTTATGATAAGAAATAACTCGTATTAAAACATGATCCCCTCCGTATTCTAGTTATTTTCTCCTTCTTTTTGAATTTTAGTCTCATTCAATCTTATTTTGATCTAGACCTTCCAACATTGTTGTATTAATGATGGTCAAAAAATCACAATACTACTAAACAAATCCAACATTTCAAATTTAAATGATAAAATTGCTTCTCAATTTAGTGTCCAGATCCCTGAGCATAAAAGCAGTAGCTTAATTACATTTCATTATGTACATAAGTACTATATATTAAAGAGGAAGTATATACGAAGTCTAGGGACCTTTTTAACAACACTCTAAAATTGGGCCAGGTTCAAACCTGGTCAAGTTTATGTTGTTTGTGTTCGGGAGAAATTAGGCCAGTTCTGGCCCAGCTTTTGTTAGCCCTTTTTTGGCCCCTTAACTAAGCCAGAATTGGTCCACCTGCTACCTAGGACCAATCCTGGCCTGGTTAGGAATAAACCAAGGCTAGCCTTGTTTTTATCAAGTTGCCAAACAAAGCCTAGATCTCCACCAATTCTCTCTTTCCTTCTACTCTTGCTTAGGTTTTTTTGGGGTTCTGTATAACTTTAGTAGCAAACTGCTTAAAAGATGGAATGTTTTGGATGAGAAAATTGCATCATTTTTTTATTCTTGTTTAACTTTAATTGTTTTTTATTCTTTGAATGTGTCTCTTTGGACCTATGAAGCTAGGATTTCTTTTCAAGCATTGACGCTCCTTCCTTCGGCAATATGTGTGAAGCAATTAAACTGAGAAATTTGGGCCAGGCTATGTAGCATCCACTATATATCAACTCAGAAATTTTCCAAATTTAAGAATACCATTGAAAGAGCAAAGAGTTTGACTAGTTTTTTCCATAACCACCACAAGACTTTAGCTCTTACGCGCCAGTGTACGAAGAAGGATATTGTCAGGCTGAGCACCACTAGATTTACTACATCCTCACAATAAGGAAATTGTTAGAAAAGGAGAATCTTATTGCTATTGTCAATTCTTCTAAGTATGAAAATATGAAGTTTGTTAGGAATACAAATAGGAAAACTGAGGTAGCATCATAGCAAATGCTACCGTGGTTTCGAAGATCTGTTGGACTATTGAGAAGCTTTGCTTTAAGATCTTCACACCTATTTTCAGATTTCTTTTGCATGGTCAATTCTGATATATGTCCCTCAATATAATTTATTGTTGAACAACTGATGATTGTAAAGAGACGTCACAGCTGCTTACAAGAACATCGAGAATGAATACAAACCTATCATATCTATTATAGAGGGCATTGTTTTAAATATCCCTGACATGGCCCGATATATCCCCCGATATATCCTTTTACAGGGATTGCCGCAACCGATATATTCTCTAAATATCCTTTACCACTTTTTAGCTATTTTGGGCGATATATCCCCAATATGGCCGATATATCAGCCGATATGTTGGCCAATATATCCTTTTATATGACTTGTCTCAAAATAAATATATCGCGTTTGGCAATTTTTGGGCGAGATATCATGATTTTCTCATTATACCAAATGACATTTTGGCGTACAAAAAAATCTAACAAAACATAGCAATGTTGATTTGTACTTTTGTTTGTTTTATAAGGTTGATTAGTGATCCTAAACATATATTATTTACATTTTGTATACTTAGATTTCATTATGTTAAGATTACACTTTAGTGCATTATACTATATATGCAAACATCCATTTTGGCATTCCGATATTTACCACATATCCCCACTATTTCCTCGATGTCCGCAATCCGATATGAATTTTGGTCATCCGATATTTCCCCAATATCTAATATTTAAAACCTTGATAGAGGGGCATGCTAAGGATAGCTTGATGTCTCCTTCTCTAGCTGCAAGGTTCCTGAATCCTCTTTACTATTATGTGGAGGATGAGATGGATAAGAGTGGAGGTTAATAAAGCAGTTCCTGATTGAACACAGGTATTTTTTTTAATGATGAGGTTATAGTTGATAGGATATACTTGATAGAGATGTTGAGGTACAAGGAGAGAGAAGGTTTCCATAGGAAACCACCAGAACTTCAAGTAAAGTTGATTGCGGAGAATTTTAATCCAAGTATTTATATTATTTTGATATTATAATTTAATTTTATTATCTGCTAGTTTTAAACTTGATAAATTTGCTATCTTCAAACAATTCATTGGTGGGACACAATTGATGGGGAGATGTCTTATTAGCATATCGTGACTCTTAGGATCTTGAGTTTGACAAATAGCTCCTCTAGATGTGACAGAATCTAGAGGTGCTTCGAAGGGGTAATTACTTACTAAGTCTTGTTTCAATTTATAAATTCAAATGTTCATACTAAAATATTAGATCGAATGATGAGTGATATATTGATAGACAATGTGGATAATATTTCTATGTTATTGAATTGTAGATCCACACAAAAAAGGAACAAGTTGGATAGCAAGAGGTTGAGCGATCTGGTCTATTTGCAATTCAATTTGAGGATCAAAATTAAAATGGAGACAATGGCGGATAGAGACAAAAGGGATATCTTCCTTACCAAAGATGCTACGAATGTTGCCTCATGGTTGATGGAGGGATATGACTTTAAAGAGGATGAGGCTTGTTATCCAAGAACTGACATTTCACTTAAGAGTTAATTTTTAAAGCAGTACAGTTAATTTTTCCAGCTAAGAAGGACCACAAGGAGAGAAAATAGGGCTTCAAGTTCAAGAGCTCATGAGGTCAAGATCAAGAAGGTAGATGGCGAGGATGATGAGGGGATTGTTAAGGACTCAAGACTCAGATGAGAATATCCCACTTGATGATAGTGACGAGGATGCTCTGAGAAATGAGATTTTGCTACTCAGCACTCAAAGATAATGATTGTCATGCTCCAAACCTGTGAGCCCGTTGACACGTTGTAAGCCGTGAGATCTACTAAGTGCAACACATTGTTTGGCTCAAACCACTACCAAAATTGGCTAGTCAATGATACACTTGAATCTCATGGCTTTAGCTTATAAAGCCTCACACTACTTATTTTTCCATGTGAGACTAAACTTGGGGTATCACAAACACTCCATTTTTAAATATATGTGATGTCCCCATCGCTACATGACAATTGGTCTGTCCCGACATTACCACCAAGCGATGTGTACTCTAGAGTTGACTCCTACGGATTCTATAGGTGACTCTCACTACGATCACGCAGTCCAGCACTTAGTCTCGCATAACACTTAGTTCCACACTTTCATCAACTCTGATACCATTTGTCACACCCTGAGCCCATGAGCCCGTTGGCGACCGTAAGCTGTAGGATTTGCTAAGTGCAACATATTATTTGACTTGAACCACTACCAAACTTACCTAGTCAATATTACACTTGACTCCCATGACTTTAGCTTATCAAGCCTATCACACTCTACTCATTTTACAACGTGGGACTAAACTTGGGGTATCATAATGATTAATGATTGAACGCCTTCATAGATGAGTTTTGAGTCTTTTGACTTCTGTTTTGCTAGGTTTTTAGACTTCAGAGTTTGGACATGTATTCGGAGCTTGATCTTTACTGCTTACTTAGGATCTATACTCTTATTATCTATAATATTATTATCTATGCTTGAAGATTTCATTTTATGTCAAGATTCAAATATTTAATACCTAATAATTATTGTTGCTAGTAATCAATGTATTTCTATTGTCGAGAATTTTTCTGCGAGAGGAACTTGAAAGTTGAAAGAATGAAAAAGTAACAATCTTTTTTATAAACATGTATATCTTTGCATTCTCATAGAAGTTTTACTTTTTGTGTAGTGCTCTGTTGACATTTTGTGATTATTACATGTCTATTTCGCACTTTGGATCTCCATAAATCATCAAATTTGCATTTGTAGGATTTTTAAAATTTTTCTTGAATATTTCTCTTTTTCTAATAATTGTTCACATTTAAACTGGATTGATTTTTTTTAATAGATGTTTTTTTTCCACTTTGAACCACTTAAGCCCCAAAAATCCTAAGTGGTGCCTCCCCGCTTCGCTCCAATTTCCGTTTTCCACAACCTTTGATGCAATGAGCTTTTATTTTATTTTTTTAACTAAATTATTCTTTTGAGATAAATTGCTTAAAAAAGGTGACTGCATATGGATATAGTTGCCTAGATGTCTTAAGGATTGAATAGGGTTATATTTACATAAATTTTAAGAGGAACCAATTTTAATATCCATTTATTATTTGATTCTCTCAAAAGTGTAAAGCCGCCTAATTTATTTTATGAGCTTTTATATCCTTAATGACTAAAATACCTCTGCAAGGAAAAATCAACGAGGATAATACTCTGCTATTAGCTTTTAAGAGTACTTATAGATAAAGATGCACGCACAAAAAGTTGTCTATATACTACACAAACAAAAATATAGGAAAACAAACTGATGCTAACTACTTTTCAAAGTACCTAAAACAGATTTTAGTCAGAGGTGGGCCATGCCAAAGGATTTATAACACTTGTGAGTTATTGATGGATTGACCTTGTTTGTGGTACTATGAAAGAAATACCTCTTGTAGTGACTCGATTATGATGTTGAGTTATCAATGTTGTTTTCTTGTCATACCATTTTAAGCATGGAGATCAAAAAAATCAGCAGAGATCATCCATTAGCATAGCGAAGATTTTAGGAAGCCTCCCTAGATAACTACCTACTACATAATATCCCAGAGGAACACTCTTCAAATTAATGATATTTCAATTGGTCAGTTGGTTGACCATCTAAAATCCAGCCGTATTTTTTTTTAAATGTATCAACGGTTTCAATCTTTTTTAAATTTAGCAACGAAACTTTTCCTCTTAACAGGATGGAACAAAAATAAAGAAATGATTGTAGTTTATCGGCATTGGTGGATGTGCATAGTACAGGAAAGAAATACTACAAAAAAAAGGATCGTATAGACAGTATCTCTTCAAATTAGTGAAACAGTGACAGAGTACTTGCATCCAAGATGAAGTACTTCAATTTGCACTTTCCAATTTAAGACTGATTGATAATAAAAGGATAAGAGTAATGATCACTAGTTGTTGGCACTTGCTATGCACATGAGACCTAAATAGACCTGGATATGTGGAAGCTAGACCAATGAAGTTAACAAAACACTTAAAATGTTGGTTTGCCTACTTTATATTAGCCCTTGCGACCGTGTTTTGTTCGTTTATTTTATATTAACCCTTGCTGGTTTGAGTTGGTCACATTTTGCAATAAGTCAGCTGAATAGCTCTATAAATGATGGACACTGATAAGAAATATTTTAACAAGTGCGTATGAATAATGATTCCAGAAATACCTCAAGTTCAAAAGTTTGATGCTTTTCCTTCTCATCATGGTTGTCAGATTCTGTGTCGGCATACTCATTATTCTCTTCTTGATTTTCTCTTTCAAGTAGCACGACCATCTTAGCACCTTCTTCTGGTATGTATCCAAATGTCTCACAGATGAAACCAGATACAGTTTCATACTGATGACCCTGGGATCATAGCATAGATGTTCAGAAAACACAATTATGCGACCCAATTCCAGTGGACAAACAAATCATTTATTTTTTAAAGGCACAGATGAATTCTGCTAAGTGACTAATAATGATGCTAATGATGCATTAGTATATCAGTTAAAACATTAATAAAAAACAACCACTAACCAATCAACTCTATTACCTATTCTCGATGGACGTTGTTGAGCCTTGACAATCGCATGAAAAAGCACAACAAATCATAAGAAAATTTAGGTAAACTTAAAGAGACTATCACGTGCAAGGATATGCAGATCAAAAAAAGAGGATAACCTGATGTCTATCTAACTATTGTCTAGAGAAGTTCAAATTTACATGTATTTTATACATGAATAATGAGATTAGAACTTTCAGATTGGTTTTATCATAATTCAAAACAGCCCGATTCTCCCGTCTATCGTCCTTTATGTCCTGATCTTGCCTATGGCCTATGGGTGTTCAAAAGGGTCCTCTTACTACTGAAGAGTTCCTGGATCAATTAGATGTACTACTCGTCTATTAAATGCTGCAGATCTCCAAAAGGATCTATCCTTCCATCAATTCAGATTGATGAGAAAAGAGGTCATGCTGACTATTAATAGAGAACTGCTATTGCTTTCGCTCCTGAAGGGATTACTAGCTCTGCAGAATCATCTCAATTCTCCCTTAATGCTGGTTCTCTTATGCACAACCCACTATTCATGAAGTCACAGAAATTCAGATCTTGCTCAAAGGCATCTGCTACTTTGTTTCCACATTCAGGAAGATTTCTAGGAAGTATGGTTGAAGTAATTCTTAATTTCTTATATATCAAGGCCTTTCTATTTTAATTCTTTATGTATACTTCCTTTAATGGATTATTGAACCGGTTATTGTTCCTGAATTGGTTACTCTTCCAGGTCTCCCACCCATTTCTTCTTTCATACATGGAGATCCATATTAAGCCATATCATCATCTCAAAGAGATCTCACTACTCTATGACATTTGATGGCTTCAGAGTTTAGAAATGGATGTCAGAACGGGCATGACAAACTCTATGAGGTGTGTTTATTATGCAGACATGCGAAACTGTTTATCCATCTGCAAGATTTCTAATAGCTATTACAGTTCCTGCTTCATTGCCCTCATATCTGCTTTAAATAACCAGATCCATAAGTTGAACAAAAGAAAGAGGATAACATAAGTTTCAATGAAACTAACATATAAGAACAAAGTAATTGCCTAGATTCCAGTTTCAAAAAGTAAAATTAAACTACAATTAAGGAGTGTGAGTTAAATCACGCTATAAAATGATAATAATCCTCGCACTCCTTCATTTTATTACAGGAGAACACAGCATACAATATCAAGTTACGTGCTAGGATTACGGGGAATAAAGGTTTCTACATATGATACATGAATGCAAGTTGGAGTATGTACATTAGAGCTTTGAACCTATCATCATGGGTCAGCATGAACTCACGCATTTTTTTATATCATTACCATCTAACATCAGGAACTACCACATGTACAGTTTCAGAATTTGTATCTACAAATAAGTGACAGGAAGATGTAGATGCTAAACCAAAGGAACCAGAAGCGAAACCTTGGAGGATAAAATGCTAAATGAAAAAATTATGCACTTGAGGATATATTTCAAGTAACAAATATGTCGCAGCAGAAACGAGAATGCAAGTATGCATGTCTAGCACACTTGAAAGATATGGTGACGAACGATATGGCGACGATAACTGCATTAGATATGTAGGATTCACATGGCCATGGACAAGGTAATCAAAAACAATAACACCAGTATGATATATGATAAACTGTTAGATCACTAGGAAAAGCAGATACAGGTTGACTATAATAAATGGACCTGTCGAAAAAGGATATAAGATGGCTGGGCCGAATTATAATTTGTGGAAAATGATAGCTGAGAGGCTGAACAGCCTGAACCCAAATAATGGGAACAAGCCTCAATTCCCATTGTTTATTTCAAAGTTTCAGATACTATGATTTAGTCGTGTGAGTTTTATAGGAGAGGAAATATGAGCAAATAAGATCTCGATGGACAAAAATTACAAACAACAAAGCGTAGAAATTCTATGGCAAAGCTCATTTAGGGGGTGAGAGGTGAATGTGTATTTTAAAAACATGATCACTGGCCAGCACAAGAGAAATATGGCAATTATTCTATAACAAGCACTTTTCCTAAACCAGTCATCTTTTTACATCAAGCCTTGATAGTTTCTATCTAAATCATCAGGCAGATAATAACTTTTTCAAAGTTCAGGAGTCATAGAGGAATAATGCTACTCCTTTTCTTATTTGCATTCCCTATTAGTGTAAACCATTTTTTCCCCTTTTATCTACACATCTGCTTATGTGTATACAACAGAATCAAATTCTACACAGTACTCATGAAATCTGTATTGCAACCTTAAAACAAAAATTACAATTTTCATATAAATCACTTCAGAGTGAGGGATGATTAATAACGATATGCTTCTCACTTGGTTTTGAATAGTCCTGCTCGATCCAGTATACATGCATAATTAAGGTCATACACAAGCAGGAACATCTCTGATAAGAAGTCAGTGCTAGCACCTTACCAGAGAGTTTTACCCTTTCTTTTTTTTCTTTTTCTTTTTTTTTTTAAGATGCAAGTGCAAGAAAGAAAGGTCATAATTGAGTACATAAATTTTAGAATACAACACAACAAACCTCCGGTATTTTGACATCCAGTTCTTCAGAAAGCTGGTCTATTGATGTATTCGCATCCACATCAAATGTTCCATCTCCTTGCATAACAATATATCCAGTTTTCTTCTGGATCTCCTCCTACATTATACCAAATTAATTAAGAATGCGTGCACATAATTCAAAATGAATAAATGATAACATAAAACACCAATTAATAAAGATGGCATCCATGAACGAGTGAAACTTGCTCCCAAATCTAAAGGCCACTTCACTTTCTGGCTAGGCCTGAACAAGCTAATACAGGGATTATGACTACTCTGTTATATGTTTCTATCAAGTACTGGAAGATGGATTTAATAAAACTACACCTATCATCTTCATCTCCTTCTCCGGACAAAATGGATTTGGCTTGAATGAACGGGCCAAAAGATCAGAGAACTCCATAAAATGATTGAGTAAATTGACCAAGCTTTTGCAACCAGTTTTCAAGCTGACATAAGCCTGTTGGGCAGTTCAACTTCATGGCATCTCCAACTACATAGAGTAGAAGAGTCATGACACCAAAATCCAATGAACAGTCTCTAGATCTACAGAACCCTGTCTTTACTAGGATTTTAAGACTAAATGACTAAACTAAATTGTACATTTACTCAAGTTTTATGCTTATAAAGTTACAAATAAATACATATCCTTAGATTCCTTACAGTTAAATACATATCCTTAGATTCCTTATAGTTAAATAAGGGACAAAAGACATCCATTCTTTTTAGTCAAAACGAAGTATTTCTTGTTAAATGTAGAATATTTTGCAAACATTTCTATACAAAGAGGTCCATTTTTTTTTAATAAGTAAATTAAGTTCGTCTCTTAGTTACTATGAAATGATTAAGAGCTTTAGCCAGGAATATGAGATCATGACATTAATTATGTAATTAACAATTTACTGGTTAATCATATTATATCTTATTTATTAATAATCATATTAACATTTCTACACAAAGTTTAGTTAATAGTTTATTGACCAACTTAAATCTTGAAAGTTTGCACTTCTCAATTTAATCATGGTTTATGATCAACTGAAAGTACTGCCAGAACCTTATTGATATAGTTGAATTTCTTGAAGTCCCAAGAACTTCTTAACCTTGATTCCCTAGCAGAATAGTGTGAATCAAGAAGGAGATAGTGAATACACAAGGAAAGTTGCAACCGGACTATAGAATACCTTCATGAATCAGGGTAGTACAAAGTAAAACATACTCATCACTAAATATCAACATAAAAGAGAAACCCAACTACAGAATGGCGGTTAGAGCACATAGTTTGAATGCAGCTAATTTTGCAAAAAGGCAAAAGAATAAGATCATAAACACACTACAAATTAGAATCTACAATTAGATAGCAGAAAGTATTTGTGAAGGAAAAGCAGAACATGCAGATTAGAAACACACATGCAGGACATCATACTATAGAAGATAAAAAAAGCAAGACAATATTTATAAGAGAAGAAGTTAACAAAAAAATACAAGAGAAGCATGAAGAAAACTGACAAAACACCAAGAGGCATAATCAACGAAGCAATTGTCTCAGTAAAAAAATAATGGAACAGAAGTTATAAACTTTAGACGTGAAGAAATAACAAATGATACCCAAAAGTTTTCGTTCTCTTTACCTTTGAATCATTTTCATCAAAAATTTCGCCAACAATTTCTTCAACAACATCTTCCAAAGTCACAATCTGTAGAACAATGTTTTGCATATGTGAGAACAAATTTGAGGTTTGTTGAAGGGGAGAAAATGCAAGAAACATAGCATACAAAATCATTGATGGTTCAAAACAAGTACCAAATGAAGAACTTGTGGACATTAATGCATAATACCAAGTTACCCCAAGATCTTTTATACAGGTACTCAATTCAACTTCTATTTGAGAGTTTAACTACACTCATTAATTAAGGATTTTCCTTACAAGATGGTCTGGGCAATAAACATGGACTCAAAATGGTCAATGCAAAAACAGCAGATTCTCTAGAGAAATCTTTTATTTAAAGCAACAGAAATACTAGCAAATAACTGTTACAGAGAGAATATGCAAGGAGGTCATTGTTGTGCACAGATACAAACCAATAATAGAATGGGAAGTACAGATTGAAAACTCAAGGATACTAA
Organism: Asparagus racemosus; assembly: GCA_037177215.1. Taxonomy (NCBI): domain Eukaryota; kingdom Viridiplantae; phylum Streptophyta; class Magnoliopsida; order Asparagales; family Asparagaceae; genus Asparagus; species Asparagus racemosus. Next base: position 44,412,800 of record JBAKGM010000200.1, on the reverse strand, counting down.
ATGAACTCAAGATGCCGGGATTAGCCAGAGGGGGTAAGGAATGGGGTGAGATAATGCAAAAATGTTCGTTAGTAAATATGAAAACCGTGCAATGGTACAAGAAACCCCATTAGGAGAGAAAGTGTTTATAGGAGGGGATCTTAATGGCCATGTTGGTAAGAATAATAACGGATGTGAGAGGATACATGGAGGTTTCGGGTATGGAGATAAGAACGATATGGGAGAATCGATTTTAGAGTTTGCAATATCATATGATTTGATAATAACAAATACACTTTTTAGAAAAAAGGATGAACACTTAATAATCTTTAAAAGTGGATTTACTAGTAGTCAAATAGACTTTTTTCTTACTAGAATGGCGGATAGGTTAACATGCAAAGATTGTAAAATTATACCGGAAGAAAGTTTAACTACACAACAGAGGTTGATGGTGTTAGACATATCTATTAAGAAGAGTTAAAAAACTAACACGAACAAGACACTAAGAACTAAATGATGGAATTTAAAAGGAAAGAATTTAATGCATTTTAAGGATAAAACGATGAAAGAAGATATATGAAATATAAATAATGAGTCTAATATTATGTGGAATAGTATGGCTTCTTGTATTAGGAATATGGCTAAAGATATACTATAAGAAACTAAAGGGTGTAGATTAGACAGTAAGGAGAGTGGTGGTGGAATGAATGTACGCAAAAGGTTATTAGCGAGAAGTAAACTTTATATAGAGAAGTAAACTTTGTATAAAGACTGGCAAAAGTGTAGGAATAGGGAAAACGTGGAGAAATCTAAGCTAGCAAGGAAGAAAGCAAAAGTGTAGGAGTAGGGATTTTGGTAATATTAGGTGTATTAAAAGCGAAGATCAAAGAGCTCTAGTGACCGACGAGGAAATAAAAAAGAGGAGTTACTTTCATCAATTGTTTAATGCTAACCAAACAAGTGAGCAATATAGAGAATTTGATCATATAGTGAACGATAGGAACTATAGATATTGTCAAAAATTAGGAGTAGCAAAGTTAAAGATACTCTAAAGAAAATGAAAAGTGGAAGAGCCATAGAACCAGACAGTATCCCTATTGAAGTTTGGAGATGTCTTGGAGATATAGGCTTAGGATGATTAACTAAATTATTTAATAAGATTATTGAGACGAAGAGAATGCCTGATGAGTGGAGGATTAGTACTTTGATACTGATATATAAGAATAAAGGAGATATACAAAGTTGTTCAAATTATCGTAGCATAAAACGCATGAGCCATACTACGAAACTTTGGGTGAGGGTAATTGAGCAAAGACTAAGAAGACGAGTATATCTGAAATCAATTTGGTTTTATGCCCGGGAGGTTAACTATGGAACCTATACATATTTTGCGATAATTGATGGAGAGATATAGAGAGAAGAGAAATGATCTACATATGATTTTCATTGATCTAGAAAAAGCTTATGATAGAGTACCTAGAGAGGTAATGTGGTGAGTTTTAGAAAAGAAACATGTATCTAGTTTATATATGGATGTGATAAAAGATATGTACGATAGAGTAACTAGAGTACGAACTAATGAAGGAGAGACTAAGTCGTTTCCCATTACCGTAGAGGATGAAATCTCATGGTATATGTTATTTGCAGATGATATAGTATTAGTTGACTAAAAGATGTATAGCTTCTAAAATAGAAAGATAGAGACAAGCTATTGAATCTAAAAATTTTAGAATTAGTAAAATAAAAACAGAATATATGGAGTGCAGTTTTAGTAAAACTAAAAAAAAAAGCCCATAGTGCATATTGATGGTCAAGAACCTAAAAGTATCATTTTCGCTATTTAGGATCAATTAGTAAAACAAAAACAGAACATATGGAGTGCAGTTTTAGTAAAACTAAAAAAAAGAGCCTATAGTGCATATTGATGGTGAAGAAACTAAAAGTATTATTTTCGCTATTTAGGATCAATTAGTAAAACAAAAATAGAATATACGGAGTGCAGTTTTAGTAGAACTAAACAAAGAGCCTATAGTGCATATTGATGGTCAAGAACCTAAAAGTATCATTTTCGCTATTTAGGATCAATGAGTAAAATAAAAACAGAATATATGGAGTGCAGTTTTAGTAAAACTAAAAAAAAGAGCCCATAGTGCATATTGATGGTCAAGAACCTAAAAGTGTCATTTTCGCTGTTTAAGATCAATTATTAGGCATGATGGTGAGATAGAGAATGATGTTGTACATCGAATCAAATCGGCATGGTTGAAATGGAGGAGTGTCTCGGAAGTCATGCGATCATAAAATACTAATAAAAAGGGAAAATTCTGTAGGACTGTTATAAGGCCAACTATGCTTTATGGGGTTCGAATACTGAGCAATTTAAAAACATGTGCAAAAAATAAGTGTAGCAGAAATGAGAATGATGCGATGGTCTTGTGGGTATACATTAAAAGATAGGATAAGAAATGAGTGCATCTGTAGTAAATTAGAGGGTGCTCCTATTGAGAACAAATGAGAGAATAGATTAAAATGGTTTGGTCATGTACAACGGAGACCTCTTAGTGCACCGGTTAGGAAAATTGATAATATTATAGTTAATGGTGCGACCCAAAAAGACTTGGTTGGAAGCAGTTCGGAAGGATATAATTATGACCAACTTAACGGAGGAGATGACCCATAACAGAATGAAGTGAAAGAATATGATTCATGTAGCCGACCACAAACATTTGGGATAAAGGCTTTGTTATTGTAGTTCTTTATAGAAAATGATTAGAAAACTTCTTGTCCACACATTTAAGGTTGCCCACTTAAATATGGTCCCTACATGATTACTCATTGAATGAGTGAATGATATTTGACCACATCACTACTAATGATCAAATTTGTTCATTGGTACTAAGAATACCCATATTCCCCTCTCTTTACACACACAAATACATATACATAGAGTAAAGCTCCTATAAACTTAAGTGAATAGAAACTCTCATCCGCTTTAACTTTTTTAACCTTTGATTTTGTTTTGAGATTCATGCTAAACATGAAGGGTATCTTTGAGATATGTGCATTGATTGGTATCACATGCTAGCATAAATCTCAAAATAAAATCAATGGATTAAAAATTGGTGG
>JBAKGM010000200.1:44392528-44404144 GCA_037177215.1 Asparagus racemosus | reverse complement strand
TATATATATCCTACATTTTAATAATTTGTCGACGCCTGTGTCCATGTCCATGTCCGCACCCGTATCCGAGCTACCTAGATCCTATGTCATCTAAGGTCTAGAAACAGTAGAAGTTAATTTGATGTGTCAATGATGCATCAAAAAAACATTCATTTGAATAACCAATCTAAATTTTCATTACCAGGCACAAAATATGTGGGATGAGCAATTTCTTTCACGGTAGCTTCTTTAAGCTTCTCAACCTTCAATAGCAAATAGTGTTTAATTACTTACAGAACCCACAAAAAGTCGTGAAGATGTATAAATAACAATGTCTCAGGGAGCAAACTACAGCATGGATAAGCAAAAAAGAAAAGGAAAATAAAAATATGAACAACCAAACCTTTCCAACATATTCAAGCATGTCCATTGCATAAGCGATTCCCATGATGTTATCAACACGTTCCTCAAACACAGGTACTCTGCAGTTGTATAACGCTATATGAAAACTAATAAACAAACAATTGAGGATTGCATTGAGCCGACACAAACCTTGAGTACTGATGAGTTTCCCATGACTTTTGGAAGTCAATAAGAGTTGCGCTGGCATCAATAGCAACTACATCTACCAGAGGGGTCATGACTTCCCTGACATGGGTGTCTTTTATCTCCAGCACATTTTCAATCATGTCCTGTTAGAAAGTTGATTGAATAAGTATTTAATAAGTATATAAATACATGCAAGAATATAAGATATGAGAAAAGTCAAAGTCCAAATTGCACTGTGCAATGATTCCTCTTGATCTCCCTCCCTCTCCTGACACAAACACATGGAAACCCAATGCAGTGGCTTCTCATTGATCTCTATTGCACAATATCAAGCCTTCTAAACAATTCTCCCCCATTTGATGTTTAAGTTTAAAGATGCATCTGCATTTATTATCCTATCATGTGTTCTAATACTTCTCATACACCATTTATGTCCTCTATCTCATCATTTACACTTCAGCTAAACCCATTTCTTGCCATCTTTGCCAATAGACTAATAATCTAATTAAATCTACAATTCAGATGCATGTCTAAAACCGTTGTGATGAAAGAAGCTGTTTTCTCATCATCTTTTCAACCATCATTTCGAGCTATGAAATAATGAAACTATAGTTTATTGAAATAGAACATTCCAGAAAAGAGTGAAAAGTTGAAAAAGGATGTTCAAAATCAATAACCGCAGCAAGTCTAAAGTTCTGAGATTCTGTCACCTGCTCTTCTTCTTCTATTGCCCCACTCAATTCAGCTCCACGCAACATCAACTTCAGTTCTTCCTCAGTAACATATGGTTCACTACATTGATAAAAAGTATCATGAAAAATCTGTCGCAAAAAGGCTAGCTTTAGTCCAGAAAAGGGTGAAAGAGAAATTATCTCGTAAACAATAACTAAAGATTCTACCTTGTATCCTAATGCTCTAACATAAATGAAGAAATAATATTATGTGCTTGTCCTTTCAGCAATCAACAGAACGAACTTGGATTATTATACTGTTATTATTGGACGAAAGCAATAAAGAACAATAAACCAAAATGGTGATCAAAGAGTTCCAAGGTGATATGCATTTAAAATGTACTGCAGCATTACTATGTGTTCGCCTGCTTCTAGTCTTAAAAATTAATAACTAGATGAAAAGTTTTTTTTAAGTCTCAACCTACCAAGATGAACCATCACATGAATATAGGCAGAGACTGTTGCCAGCCAGACTCTGATCACTTGTAACCTCATGATTCTAAAAACTATACTGTACAGTGCACTCAGGCTTTTGTCACATCCCAGCATAGATGATAACATTAGCATGGTATACTCTTGTTCGCCAACTTATCCTCAAGAGCATTCCCAGTATAGATGATAACATTAGCATGGTATACTCTTGTTCGCCAACTTAGCATGGTATACTCTTGTTCGCCAACTTATCCTCAAGAGCACAGATGGACCAGTGCAGGTGAGATCCAATGTAGTCGGGCAGATAAGTTTGTATTCACTAGGCCGGCATTTCATAGGTGGTCTAAAACAAAATTTTCAAGAGTTATCCTGGAACGTTACCCAGTCCATGTGACCATACTCTAGAATATTGAAAGTATTAGTACATAGACTCTAGAGTGTGCATCCAAGATTGCTCATCAGCAATCAATTACTTGTATTATCTGGAGTCTACTTTTTTTATGCTGCTCACTCTGTATAACAACCCAAAGCAATGAAGCGCTACCACTTGTATGCTACTAGATGGGAAAAGAGAGAATAGAAGAAGAGAAGATAAATAGATGATACAGCACAGAGGGGAGAAGAGGAGAAAGAAAAGAGGAAGAATAGAGAAGAAGAAGAAGAATAGAAAGAAGCTACAAGCCTACAACACCGCTACAGATATAAAAATGGAGAACAAAGAGTATAATTTACCTGTGGCTGTAAAAGATATCTATAATAAGGCTTCTAGTGGCTGCCTCGAATATCTGGCAACTGATGCCCTTTGATGGCAAAGGGTCAGGTTAGTAAGACTAAAGGGATTAATACCCTTGTCTAAATCTAACCAATCTGTGCTAGTAAGAATCCAACCCCATTAAAGCGCAAGAATTCCTACAATGTCTCACCTAGGTGGGTTCTACAGGCCAACACAAGAAAAGAAGCCTAAGGCATGATATGGACGCCAAACTGGCTGCTCTTAGCTAGGTCTCCATCTTCATGTTCAGGATCTCTTAGTTCCTTATAATCATATTTAAGCATTTACTTATACATATATAACCTAATCTAAACCCTATCTCACCCTTAATCCTTCCAAAAAAATTTACAAACTGTCTACTCTCCATCTATTTGTACCTTCCTTGCTTCCATGAAACCTCATACCTTTCTTCTTACCTATCTCTCTTCAGTCTTTGAGATTTGACAGATGAAACTCAAGAGAAAATAAGCCTAATCCCTTCTGCATTCAAGACTCTAAATAGAATCACATACAGGATCCATAAGTGAATACCTGTCTGGATTTTTTTTTTTTTCAATAAGAGAAAACCTAACATTGCTGAACAGTCCCTCAATTTTTCTGGCTTTTATCTCTCTTTTGCATACAATTAACTTACTTGTAAGAGGTCATACATAAGTTCCTAGCTTACTATTCTATCTACTCTAAATTTACCTCAATATTCTTTTTCATAAGAGTATGTGCAACCCAAAATAAAATTAAGATCTGAAAATCAAGAACCGTAAGAAACTATATCTTTCCTTTAAAAAACAATCATGCGCTGTAATCGAAATGGTATACTTTTTCCTAAATAAATGGTACTGTCTGGACCTAATATTGATTCAGTCACTTTAATAATAGGATTAATCACATGATTTTAGTGTCAGTTTATCTCAGAATGTTTCCCCTCATTTATAATCAGGTCAAGCTTGGTTCAGAGAAACATGGAGCGAGTCAAAGTTGACCTGACTTCCCAACAAGAGATAATTGCCACCCCTATCATTGGTGCAAAGCCATGGAATATTCGGCTAATTCCTAACATTTTACTAGACTTTTTACTGTGTATACCCTTTCTTTCGCCTGCAATCCAACAGATGTTATTCTCTTTGAAGCTGTATTTAAGAACCTCAGTGTTGTTCATCCCTCCATCTTCACCAGTCCAGCAACCTTCCTTCTTTGCTCCCAGCACCATTCTTTTCCTACTTCCTCTTCATCTCCATTACCATATATCCTTGACCATCTCTACTTTCCTTTCCTCTCATATAGCCATAGATATTTTAGTGTAAAGAGAATAGAGATGAAAGAGGACCATTCAGTTTTACTATACAGCGAGCAAAGGGAAAAGAAGGGAGAAGTTTACGCACTTATTCTAAATACAGGAAAGAAAAAGGAGGGACGGATTGTATTAAGCGATGGACAATTTAGTCAGTTCACTTCCATGTACTTCAGCAAGCATGGTTACATAAGAGCTTTGAAATTTGAATCATGCAGGGAATTCAACAGCTGGGTACCATTTATGGTAAACATATCACATTCAGAATAATATCAAATTAAATTTAAGCTGTGAGTGAAAATAAAGAAATGAAATTTCTTAGTAGATCCCAAGAGTGGTGCTAGACTTCGAGGCACACAGTCAACATCTTAGAGGAACACCCATCCCCCTAATGGAAAAGATTCCTCAAAAAAAAGTGAGGTTGTACTAACTGAGCATAATCTCTATAATAGTCCAACTGACATCTCTGGCATTCATTTGTTGTGAAAGGACAATAAAAGACATGTAGATGCAGAAACACCGACGTCCCCTCCCTCCTTCTGTGCGTGTGCGTGTGTGTGTGTGTGTGATGAGGTATGCTATTGCTAATACTTAATGTGGATTCAATCAATCAAATTCTGAGCTTTTGATTTCAAAATTGAAAATTTGTACCACTGGATGTGATCAACTACAGATCAACTATCCAGAAATAAAGTTTGAAGCATTTCAACATATTTTACCAGTGTACCATAACAATTTCCGTAAAGTTGCTTGATTTTTGACCCAGGTTACATGATTAAGACAAATCAATATCATTCGATATTTTGTTTTGAGGCAGTTAATGTCTACATCATAACCTACAGCGCACATTTTTAATTTGGTATTCTGGATCACATTTTTAATTCGAAATGTTAGATATGGACTGATAGTATCACATACTGGATACTGTCAGTAGTAGCTTTCCTCAACTCTATACACAAACCACTTACATCAGGAAAAAATAATCAAAAGAAGAAAAACAAGTAGCTATACATTTGACTTACCTTCTGCCTTTTAAACCAAGCACCTTCAGCATTCCCATCGAAAGAAAAGTGACAACACGGCCAACAGGATATAAGATTAAGGAAAGCCATGCAACCGGCCTGACCTAGACGAGTAACATGGAATATTATTATCGAGGTAATTTCAATTAATTTATCCCCTTGGCATGCATGATTTAATTCAAAGGCAAGAGAAAAAAGATTTATTCTGCTGTTCTTCTTCCTGCAAGTTAATGGATAATTGTCTCACCGTGCAACAATTCGAGCAACTTCAGTGGCATTGTGAACAGCTATGCTTTTTGGTGTGATTTCTGTAAGCAACAGAACAGCAACCTGAAAACATTCACATGTATCTAGGAGGGTTATCTCACTTCCATAGAAGATATGTACTCAGATTCATAGAGTGCCTAAATAATGGACGCTTGCACCTCATAGACTTGACAAATGTAAACCTTGGAAAATGTTAAAAAATAACATATACATGATATATGCAACCAAGGCAAACTTTGAGAAGGATAAGTACCATTTACTCTATCATATAGACGAGATACCAATAATTCATTAAAAATTTAAAATTTTACTATAGTAATAATTAAAAAATAGTTCTGTTCATTAACAATAGTTATTTGCCACAATTTTTGAAGGACCTATGATACGGATTTGTTTTTAATTATCCTTTCTTTTATCAGACTGTTGTTTTGTTATGAATCTTCGCTCTTCATTATGTTTTGCTTTTTTATTTTTTATTTTTTAAACACTTTAATATAAACTTTTAATTAAAATTAATAAATAGTTTGTTAATTGACTAGTTTAAAAATAAAAAATCTAACTAAAAATAATTATTGTATTGATGATAATTTTTAATTTATTGAAAATAGTAAAATAAAATTATCCAAACTTTAGTCTAAGCCAAAATAAATGTAGTCCATTTTATCCAAGAATCCACTACACGAATCCTTTTACTAGTACTAATCCTGGTAAGTAGGATTGTTGGACAGTTTTATTAGTCCTAAACAACAATTCCAAACCTGAACTAAAATAAAACACCCTCAGAGAACACTTACATCAAGATGTCCTTTCATATCTAAGCAACTCCAAGAGATTGGAAAAAAATGATACAGCACATGAAACGGGCTTATATTATGTGAACTAAGTAGCTCTATCTTCCATATATACTTGCAGCAGAAACATAACATACCAGCATTCATATAAATTTCATAGTCACTGAGTTTAATAAATAAGGCCATTGATTGGAATATAATCAGAGTGGTTAGTGCGTACAGTCATAACTCCTGTAGCTGCACTAACTCCAGCTTCGCCAAAAATTGCAGTGGCTGCTTCTGTGACAAGTGCGGTTGCAGCAATGTTGACCACACTGATACACAATACAGATGGAGATTAGAAGAAAGAATTCACAGGTGTAAGGCTTTCAACTCTAAGTAGAACGGAATACTTTTAAGGTAGTAGTAAAAGAAATGAGTACGTCGTGCCAATGAGTATGGTGGTCAGGAACCGTGTCACATCATTACTAAGCATTCGGAAGACACCATTCTCAGGCTCTTTTTCAGCTAACTCGCGAACCTAACAAAAACAAAATATTAGAAGTTTTGAGTAATAATTTACTTGGAAGAGATTCAAAGTTTATTCAGATCCATAAGCCAAAAAACTTGTCTGAGAATTAGTAACAAGTGAACGTTAGGATTATACGCAAGCCTGCAGGAACTAATATATTTCGAGACCCAAAAAAGGATATTAGCATTTTCATAGAACGCTAGGTGGCATAGGCAAACGCCTAACAAAAGTGTCTTGTAGGATGGATCGCCTAAGAGACTCCCTAAATATTCACCTATACCAAGTCTTTTCACAACACTGACAAATGTTATCATGTAAATTCAGAATCCATGAAGAAATTTGGATGAAAAAGTGGAAATTAGAGTTAGAAACTTTGAATGTTGATAAAAGTGGCAACATGTATGTAATAAGTTGAAATAACTCTGATTCCAAAATCTTCTTAAGTTGCAAGATATCCAAGTCACAGAAGACATGCAATAACCTTGTGACAGAAATATGACTAATACAATTAACAGTTTCAGGAATCTGTAAATAGCAAAGTCAGTTGAGTGGATGAATTGAAGAAAATGTTTTAAAGGCGAAAGGTGAGGTCAAGATGACGAAATCCTACCCTATGGTTAAACCTTGCATGTGATGAGCATTTGAGGAATCGACTGGTTGGAGATAGCATCCAACCTGACCAACTAGGTTACAGAGCATTTCCATAGATCCTGATAAATCAATTTTATGGACTCTCATTTCAATTGCCATCGTGAGTTTTAGCACCGTCACCTAACTATTATTCATGGTTAGGAAAGGCATGGAGTGCCAAAAGAATTAACACAGAACAAAACCAACGCTGTTTGGCAGCATGCCCCAGGGAGATTCTGCTCAGTTTTTTGTTACTTATTCAACCCCAACCTATACATTCTAAAATTATTTCTTCCGACTATTATAGCAATTAATTTCCACAAAATATAAAAATACGATCATCTTTAACATCTGAGCTGATCAACTATAAACAAAACTATAATGAACATAAGCATATATCAAATTAGATTCGCTAAATTTTTTTTCCACTATGATAACATATCTTCGCCAAGCTAACATCAATTCTTAACCTTTTCCACCAGGGCTAAGACCAAAATTTGGAAGTTGTACTGCCAAGAGGAAGAGGGCCTGTGTGCGGATTTGAGTTCAAAAGGCTATGTCACGCAGGTCGTGTGTGACAGCTGCCTCTGTCAGATGTGTTCGGGACTTGCCTTGGTCCAAGCCATAGGCAGATCGGACAACTCCCAGTCAAAGCTTGACAGGCGAGCTCCGGTTCTGATTGAAAGAACTAAATGAGAACAAAAGTATCCCGAACACACCAAGAGCGGACACATCCTATTTTGTATAAATTCTATCTAAGGCTGAGTTTCAGGGCTTCTTGTCTTTCCTTTTTTTTTAAAACTCGCGTTTCATGCTTTAAACGCCGTTTAAACTACTTATTTGGCATGCATCAAAAGCAACTTGAACAATATGTTTGTCTAAATTCATGTGTTTGGGAGCACATATACAAGTAATCAGACAACCATAAAGTGCAAATTGATAAAATACTATAGACAATACATAAGAAGGGTCAAGGATCAACCATGTACATGAAGTACAAAAAAAATATGGGATCCAAAACCAAGAAAAGACATGAAATGGAATTCACAAAGCAACACAATCTGGGAAAGAGCTAATCAGTAAAACCACCAAATACACCGACACTGACAGAGGTCACTGCTAAGCCAAAATCCTGATGTACACAGTTACCTATTGACTATTGTTTCGTCTTTTTTGTTCTTTCTTTCTTTTTTTTCCCTGAAACTGGAATCTCAAACCATCAAATGGCTACCAATTGGAAGAAAACAATGAGCAACATCATCTATGGAGCAGCAGATCACACAGTAATCTCCACCTAGCCAATCACATAGGAGACAGGAGTATGATGGCCATTTAACTATACGCACATTTTTATATTTAAGCCCCATCTCTAAACTCTAAATGCTAAAAATGGAAACTTTAACTCAGCTTAATTTAAAAGGATTCTCGCGGTTACTTGAGCAAGTAAATTGAATGCCCTGGTGAAATGCAAGGTCTCATACGCTATCCTACATCATTTGCATACTCAGAAAAAGGTATTTTCATAGGCAATCAATCACAGTCAATCGATCAGATATCTCTTTTGTGCATCACCGCCTAATGCAATACGTATATAAAAGTTACCTTCCAAGGCCAGAGAGTAGTGATGGCGGTCTCGGCCATAGAGAAGAAGGCGGAGAGGCCCAACAGCCCAGCAAGAATCAAGCCCTGGTCCTTGAACACGTGGAGGACCTGCATCAGCTTCGGCCCCAAGAGCGCCGTCACCTGTCCCTTCGACGCTAGGACCCCCACAGCAGCACTGCTTTCTGCCGCCATCACTCTTTGGCACCTCGCCGCAAACACCGCGCAGGCACAAGCAGCAACAAGCGCCGACCTGATCCCTCTCCAAAGCAGCAGGCCCCCCTGATCGATTCCAGCTGCAGCATCGGAGCACTGGGCAGCTTCAATAGCAAGGGAATCTTGTTTCTCTGCTGCGGGCGCTGGAGGAGATAAGGGGGAGGAGGGGAGCCGCGAACGGGAGAATCGAAGGGGGAACACTCGATGATGAAGATACGGAGTCGCGATTCTCCGACGAGGGCTGCGGAGGGGAAATGGAGACGGGGATTGAGGTGAGAATCTTGGAATTGGTGGAGAATGGAGGGGTGATGCTGCTAAGGAGAAGGAAGAAAGGGGCATTTTTTATCTTCTCTGCTCTGAATATGAGAAACCCTAAACCCTAATTCGCTTCGTGGGGGGGGGGATTGCTGCAGCTTCTCTCTCTTGAGCTTGAGTCCTGAGTCTTGAGAGAGAGAGGGAGAGATAGGGGAAGAAGCAATCACCCTTTCGTCGTCACTTTGTTATCTGTATATATCTCGGCGAGCGTGCGACTTGCTTGCGCTCTCACCAACTTTCTCCGTGACAGTGCCCGTCAATTTCGACCAGTCGGTCTCAGATTCTCAGGTAATACCCAAGATCTTTAATAAAGGATCATAATTTCATAAGTTTTTATTTAATTATTTTAATTAATTAATAATTAGTATAGCTTTTGACCCGCTTAGAAATAACAAAAATAGATAGGAAAAAGTTAAATTTCCGGTCATAAACAGCATTTTGAAAGAAAAAGAAAAGAAAAGAAAAGAAATGGATCAGCTATATAACTTTTTCCTTTCCTCTCGTGGCCGTTGAATCCCTAAATTGCTTTATTCGGCCCGTTTTTAGTCTGTGCTTTTAACTAGCTTGCTTTAAGCAACACTGAGTATGTAGAAACTTTCACTTAATCGTCCATGTTTATTTTTCACTTAATCATCCGTGTTTATTTGTGTCCAATCCGTCAAACGTCGGGATTTTGTGATGAATTTAATCCTAATTCTAGAAGATATTTTATTTAGATATATTTAGAAGTTTTGTCTATATAAATTAGTTCCTACTATGTTACTTGGAAGTTAAATTTGGTAGCTATTAAATCTTTTATCTTTAAGAGTCTTGTTATTTTACAACTCCATAGGTAGCTGATTGGGTAGGCCTCTAAATAGGCAAGGTTGGGCGCGTGTCTCCTGTAAGCAAAAAAAAAAGCCAAAAAAATAAAATAAAATAAAAACGGAGGCAATCAAAGAGAGATTTTGTTTGCTTCTCCATATATATATATATATATACACACACACACTTTTAGCTTTGTTTCTTCCCTTCATCTCTCTTCACACAAACTTTGATTATTTAATTGTTTTTGAATAGTTGCTCCAACATTTTGCATGTCATTCCATGCTTGGACTCGAGCGCATACTAAGAAAAGAGATCCTCTTCACTCACTGCTTAAAAGGAGTGGAGAGAACTCTACTATATCGTAGTCATTGATTTGTATGCCGGGGTTGATTGTGATTTGTCTTGGAGTGTAAATTAGGGATGAACGTAAATAATGGAGGAAAGAATGAGTGCTAAATGATTTAGAATAAATCACAATCGCTCGCTAAACATCTTTAATTAGCTAAATATAGCCAAACGCTTAGTAAAATGAATAGCTCAGAATGCCCCGCTATACATGGTATAGGACATCCTAATATGTTTCCTAAGCGCAGAATTCTCACACCTTTAGCTTTGGATCAGTCATTCTCCAGAAATCATTAAGCATACAGGAAAAGTAACGTTTCCAAACGTAGAACTATTTTCAAGGATGCACTAGACGAACAAGTATTGTTAGGAAGAAACGTGCGCTTCTTCTTCTTCTTTCCCCCTAATATAATGGCGGTTTAAAACTCCTTAAAAAGGGGTGTCTCAGCGTTTTGTGCTGCTGCCGAGGTGTTGTTGTCTCTGCACTTTGCAGAGTTTATCACGAGTTCTTTGAGGTGGTATTTCGGGAAAGGGGGATGCTAATAACACAACAGAAGAGTTTGATCAAAGTGAACTATTATGTTAAAGTTATATACGTGTACACGTAATACCGTAGTCCTCTCACTTTAATCATCTAGTCTATGTGTTTTGTGTGCTGTTATAACAAACACGAACGAGACTTCTATGGAGTCTGGATTAACTGACTTGCACGCAGGGAATTGTCCCTGCTATAGCCACTGAACCATATCAATCCATACATAGATATTGCATCTGGAAAGGAAATCTTCACAATTGTCGTATTGCGTCAACGATAACTATGACATGCACCTTCAAATGAAATTGCCAAGCACATCAAGCACGTGTTATCGACAGCTCTAATATCATTTACTATTTTAGTACAGATAAACAACCAAGACGCGTCGCTTACTCACTCAAAAAAATTCATTAGATTAGTAGACATTTACGATCGTGCAGAATGAAAAAGTGTAAATGAAAGCGAAGGGACGAGGACAAACATAATAATTCAATAAATCACAATCACATAGGCACGGTAATTGTCGCAGGATCCCCAATCCAACTGCACAGAAATACACACATACATACACCGTATCCCTTGTTCCGGACTTAGAAGCAACCAATATCATGACCGTATATATACTCTCCGTGTGCATTAAGCACGAGATTAGAGTAATAAGCGAGGCCCTCAAGAACTCGAGACCGAGCGTAGTGGGTCCTAGCGCGAGGAAATAATAAGGGATAATTTGTTTCCATTCGAAGAGGACGCACGAAAGTGAGAAACGTCAATTAATTGAAGCGTTACGATCCGCATGATGAGTGGTGTCAAAGGAGGAGGGGGGGGGG
>JBAKGM010000200.1:44349125-44381624 GCA_037177215.1 Asparagus racemosus | reverse complement strand
TGAGAATTTCTCTCCTCCTTTATTCACTTGGTGGAGGTTGATTCACATCTTTGCCATATTAGGAAATCATCGCACATGACAAAGATATACATTTCTCCCCCCCCCCCAACCCCCCAAACCCCCGCCCCCAAAACTTTTTACACAGTATACATATCTATTTATTTGCCTTTTAGAACAACATAGGTCTTTTTGATGTCTCATTTTGTACATTTTCGATTTTCGACTTGCGTTGAAGTATTTAATAATATTAGAAAGTATTGCACCTCTATCTCCATTTGTGGTGCATGCTCGTGCGTGCGCATGGGTGCCTGTGTGCATGTATGTGCGTACTGTGTAGTCAAATGTTTTATTATGTGCACACTATTTATGGGTTTTTGAATATTTCCTTGATGTGTGTAGTCAAATGTTTTATCATGTGCACACTATTTAAGGGTTGTTTTTAATATTTCTTTGTGGAGTTTGAAGAATATGGAATCTTATGTTTTGGCACCTTGTGTGCAACTTACATGCTATATAAATATGAAATTGAGTTACTATAAATTGCTTCAAGGTAGAAATACATCTAGCTGCCTCGGTGTCACATATTTTTGTTCACCTGAATTTGTCATTTCAAGTATTTTTATTTGTTTGTCTCATTGTTTTCTATTCTTGGCAATTAAAGCTATCTTTTTGTATGGAGAACAAATAAAGTATCCAGTGGCTGGGTCGACATGTGGTTTCCAAGGAATGAGAGCCCTTGGATCAATTTGAATTTGGGATAAGTATACTTAACAGGGTTTTCTTCTTTTGTCCCATCACATAAGCAATGGACGTTGTTAGGGTTTCCTTCTTTTGCCCCACCACATAAGCAATGGACGTTGTTTTCATGGAGAACACACATAATTTGTAATGATGCATATTTTTCTCTCTTCCTCTCATTCCTTTGACTGATGGACACTTGGACTTGTGCGATATCCAAAGCCATTATATTGTTTTGTTTACGAATAAGCTATTATATATTTGATGCATATTGAGAACCATTCTTTTTTGCTCAGTAAATGCCAAACAAGGCTAACTTCATGAACTTAGGATCCTTTCACGAAACAAATCCTAATGAATTCTGAAACCAAAATTTACTTTGATTGGAGTAATAATTTTCCATATATGTTTAATAACAATGGAGTCTCACTGTAATTGTTCAGAAACATATAATCTGAAAACTATGACCTTAAGGTACATTTTATGCTTCAATGTATTTAATCCATCCTTAGTGTTCAGATATACCCAGTGCTTTTTGTTATCATGAAGATTGTGCAATGGTATCATATGCCTAAGGAGAGTTATGATGAAAATCCTAAAGAATATTCATGGGAAGAAGGTCAGTGAACTCTCCCCCCCCCCCCCCCCCCTTGTTGACCAGGGGGATAATAGCAAGTGATGCTAAGGAAAAAGTTACTCTTTACTGATAAACGTATCAATATGAGAAAGGAATGACAAAAAAGGGGCATGTTAACAAACAAAAAAAATGATAGAAAAATATCATGATTTGTTTAAGCGCCGCTCTGTCTAATGAAATTATGATAAGTTATTTTTGCAATCCATGGGGACAGTAGTTGACGTTAATTTTCTCAAATAGGATAAGTCAATTCAACATAATGACTTCATAAGACAAAGTATAGTAGAAATTCAAGAGGTTTAAACCTCCAAGTCAGTATAATATTTGCATCAGATTTTTTCTTTTTTGGATGAAAAATGGAAACCTTATTTGTAAATGTTACAGAAAGCACTAGGCACGGCTATGCGCCTAGGCGGATGCCTAGGCGGGACCTAGGTGGATTTCTTTTTTTATTTAAATAATTGGTAGGAGAGGTTTGCTAAAGGATGAGGTGTTCGTAGTCGGTGTAGGAGACCGGATACGTTAGAGGAGGTTGGAGAATGTGGGGGCGGCAATGAAGAAAATCATGACCAAGACCTAAGCGACGCAGTCCGCATAAGCAGCCTACGCCCCCCTAGGCACTTCCAAGATGTAGGCAAGCGGTCTAGGTACCGCTTCGGCCTAGGCAGGGCACTGAAGGTCATATATATTTGGCATGCATTCTATTGCATTAATGATTGAGGCACCCTAAAACTTGAAAACCTATCATTTTGCTGAGTTTGTTCTATCATTGAAGGAATGTTGATGGCAGAGAAGCATAAATTTGATGGGATTCATCCCCTAGTTACCTTTCCTTCTTAATAATTAGAGTATTCTGTTGAATATTCTGAATATTGGTTCACATACTATTTATAGGTTTTTAACTCACCCCACTTCTAGGAAGCATAATATTTTCCTGTAAATACCCACCGCCATAATAAAATTTGAACTTTTCCGGATCAATATTTGCCAGAGCAATCGTAAAGAAAGCTTTGAAAATATAAATGTTTCAAAAGTTAAATGGTCCTTGCTTGTTCCCTGCTAACATGAAGAACAAAGTTAAAAGTTGCTAATAATGAACCACTGACTGAAAAGCAATAGAAAACCTTAAAGACTAGCTTATGTACTATTTACCAAAATTAGAAACTAATCTATTGTGAGCTTGGGGACAAATTCCACTTGTTTCCGAACCATTAAATAGACCATAAGACTATGTTAGTACGGTGGACCTTTTGTCATAAGGCTGCATGTAGGACACATGTGGTAAGCGCAACATTTTTATTTTTTTTAATATAATCGTATGGACAACTTAAGAATTAGTTGTACGTCATTTTTTTTGTATATTTATGTCCGTACTGGCGTGTTTTTGCTTTCTAGGTTTTCATAGTTGATTACTGTAGGCACGCGAACAATTACTATCCATATTTTAATAATTATCAATTGTTTTGACCATATTTGCATCATACAGTTAATGCTAATTGGATATGAAATCTTATCTGAGGCCTTTTTAGTATGTGCTGGCAATCTTTCTTGTCTCACCTGCTTATATTGCAGGAATTATTTTGTCTCTTCTGCTGAATCATGTTGTATCACTTTCTCAGCGGTCCTCCATTAAATCATTTTGACCGTGTATCTAAAGATTTCCTCAACCTAAGACAAACATTTGGTTCGTAAGGTCTTACTGGATAGGTGCAGGTTGCCTGACATATTAAAAAGGAATTCAAATTAACTAGAGGCTCTAGTTTCTTTCCTTTGTGGAAAAGAGTTATATACTTTAGAAATTGAACACGTTAGAAGACCTAAGGTAATGGTTGATACCGGGGGGCATCTTGTTGGTCACAGAGGAAAAGTAAGAGACACCCAATGAGCTCTGAAAAATCAGCCACTAATTATGTAAGGCTGTTACTTTTACTTGATATTGAGCATCCCACATTTTCATCAGCATGATAACTTCTAGTTAAAAATGGTTATCTTATAATTTACTTAAGATCAGCCTCCTTTGTTTAAGCTTGTTCCTCAATTTACTTGTTTCTCTTTTTTTCTCCATGCTATGGCTTTCAAACTTAAGATTTTTATGTGCTGCTTAGTAATTGGCTTCTCACTCGTCACATGTGAAAATTTACAGGGGCTGAAGGATGGCAGGGATGATTCTGGAAGGTTCTCTGGTGTTTTTTCTTCTAGTGGATCACCACGAGTGTTCTCAAGGAGCTCCAGCAGACTTTCAATCCAGGATGATCTTGATGACATAGAATTCTCTTGCCCTTTTGCTGTGGATGATGTTGATGCATCAGATTCTCAATCTAGGTACTTTTCTTTATTTTGGGAGCTTCTAGCTGCTCGCATAATAATAAAGTAAAAGCACTTGGCGTATTTTTTTAGCAAGTTGAATCTATTGATCTTCTGTTTTTTTTATTTTTTAGAAGGATGCTAACGTTTAATAATAAATTAGGCGCACAAGGGATATTTTTAGCACATTGAATCTTCTGGAATTTTTATCTTTATAAGGATGCTAGTGCTCTGAGCTGTATTTTTTTTTTGGGTTCTTGTATGCTTGTTTTTGTTTAGATATTCAGACGTGAAGTTTGATTTTCCCTTACTGTAATTGATAGTTTTCTTCTTTTTTAAATACTTGAGGACTTAAGAAGCACTCCTCTAGTTTAATCATCCCAATTTGATTTCAATGAACTACATCATTCTGGACCTTACCATGTTGGCAGATGACTGAATAAGGAACAATGGTATCATCTAGATGTACCTACATATAGTAAGTTCGTCCATAAATAGGACAAAAAGATAATGGCAGAGTTGTTATTCCATTACTAACGTCAATTTTCAATTAATAGAAAAAGTATTTTGCATCTCCTTCAATTGTTCTCACCCTTGTCATTACTCTGTCACATGTCCTTAAATCACATCAGTGGAATTGCTATATGCTTAATCTCTTCTGTAACTCACCACTTTATCTTCTCCAACACGTTCTTTCTCTTCTCCCTGTATCACTCCACCAATCTTCTGAATATATAAATAACTTCCATAATGAACCTCCTGGCATAAAATTGAATTGGTTCCCCAACAGATTTGTCTCCTTTATTTATGCTCATCCTGAAATTTCATTTTCTGGCTCATAAGTTTGATACCATTATAGTTCGGAAAACTTTGTATATCCCTTTATTCTTGTGTATACTGGTACCAAAGTACTAATCTTCCACTAGTTGGGATTTTTTTAGTATTACCAATCTTGTTGAATTAGCTAGTCAGCCATCCTAAACCCATATTACTAGGACATTTCCAAATTTCTTTGGGAATATCATGAGTTCCTTTGACTCGTATCCAACATCCACTATACACACATAAGAGATTCCTATAAAAACCCCCTTGTTCATTTATCCCTTAATTTATTCCGTGAATAGGTAGATAAGAGGATAGAGTTGATATATGACTAGTTATGGTTGAGGTATCATATGATATCCATGAGATATGGCGGAGACATCAAGTATGAGATAGAGAAATATATGGATAAATATTGAACCTTGTTCACATTTATTTCTTTTACTTTTTAAATAATACGAATTGTATCTGAAATGCTATGAATTAGAATGTTTGAAAGTTAATTCCCTACATAAGTTAGTCTTATGGTCATGTAGAAAAGGAATACTAGAATGTTTTACTTTTTATTGAGTCCTTTATTCTGCCCTCTCAACTTTTGCTAGGTGCGTAGAAAAATCTTTATATAGAGAAGAGATATTATCTTATAAACCTTGCCTGTTCCTCTCCACCTCAACTTAGTTTTTAACGGGGAAAGAAGATATGGTTGAGATATGACACCTCAACTTATTTTCTGATGGAGAAAGAAGAAGATATGATTGAGATATGGTTGGAATATAACGAGATACAGTTGAAATTCAATTGATATTTGTGGAATATGGAATATGATTGAGATATCAAATAGAGGATATGGATAAATATCATTGACCCTTCCCCATTCTTTTTTTTCTTTTTCTTTCTTCTTGTCTATATCTTCCGGCAATTTCCCACTCATTTGTCAATCTTATTCTTTATTTCCTTTTCTTTTCCTCCTAATTTAATACTGAAACCACTCTTCTTAGAGAGGATCAGAGTAGATGATGTACCATATAGAACAAGGAAGAATATAAATCACATCGTTGTTGTTGATCGAGCGTGTGCATAAGGAGGACAACTTTGGATGTTGATGAAAATTTATTATGCAAGCAATATTCACATTCCTGAGGATGTGGACTAATATTGTTGCTCTGGCACCGTCGTAAATATAAAGCTAAGAGAGAACTGCAAAAAATGAGAAATGGGGAAATAAGGAGATGCAAGAATAACTAGGGGAATGATCCACTGCTCAGCCTTCAATTATACATTATCCATATATGTCACATAATGAGTTAAATACACAGCAACGTTTGTTTTTTCTGTACTTTCCCTTGGTTATAAACAGACATGCAACTCTCCTTTTACACTCTGTTTCTAAATGCCTTGAAGAACATGTCAATTTGAATCCTTCTACCTTGATGTTCAAGTATATGGATAACTATCACTGAACATTTCCCTTTGTTTCTTTTCCTTTTTTCTTTCCTTTGGCAATCGGCACGCCCCTGGGTGTGTCCTGTTGTCTATTTTTTTTATTTTTCCTTTTTACTTTGTCTTGATCTAATGAATGGCATAAGGCTAGCACTCCTCTTCAATAGGAAGAGTAGATGAAATACCATACAGACAAAGAGGAATATAAATTGAATAGCGATCAAGGATATATAGGATGATGGCAACAGTCACATTCATCAAGGTGTTGATTAAGGCTGTTCTGGTACCACACCATAAATTTAAAACTAGAAGAAATATGGAAACATGAGAGACAAGGAAAGAAGCAAGAGTCAAGAAGGATGGAGAGCACTGAGTGATTAGCCTCTTATATATTCTTTGTATACACAGACAGAATGATTGAAATACCAAACTCTTCCTTTAAGTGTAGCGGCCCTTTCTTGCAAAAAGACCTATGCTCTCTTTTAACTTGAATTTCCAATGTCCCTAAAGAGCTTGTCAGTTAGTTTCATTTAGTATATGTTTTTTCATATAGGTAGGTGAAGAATAGTTAAAGAAAAGGATTCATGTACCTGAGCCCAAGTTTCTGTGTTAAAGGATTTTGTTGTGGCATATTTTTTATTTTAAATGGAGGTGCCTTTGTTAAAAATTGATACTGGAAGTTCCTTTTCACGACCATAGTATTTACTCAACTGCATTTCTAATAGTAATAGTAGTAGTCAAGAAATTCATAGTTGCCCTTATGTGAAAATTTGTTATCATTGTTTCAATGAAATGTTCATCTATAAAGTGTGGTGGGATCCAAGGTTAGCAATTGACAGTCTTTCCATGGAACCTTCTCTTTTTGCAGCTTGTTGGCCTCATTGATCTAATAAAGGCCTGATGGTGATGATAATAGCCAGAATGCAGACTTTTCAGAACGACTCCTAAATTTGACCCTTTGCCTAGGGATAACCATGGAGCACCTGGCCAGGAAATGTCAGAGACCCTTCATTTTTCTGTTATGTAACAATAGCATGTTACAATCATTTTTGCATGATCTAATGATATTAGTTGTGAAGTGGTACAAGGAGGAGAAACTATTTGGTGCTCCTTCCACCCCATCATGCATGTGCTCTGAGCATCTCAATGGTTTTATTTAAGTAGGCATTGTCGCAGCTATAATATTTCATTACTGTTGTTAACTTGAGGTTTGAAAGTCATGGTCAGTCATCATTATGATGAATATTGGTGCACTGGCTGTTGCACATTATGTGTCTTTCTTGGTTTATGCTGCCCATCCTGCCTTTTTCCAGGCTGGTGTCGGTGCAGTTCCATTCTCCATTATTGGAGAGGCTATAAGGCCTTAGATAGTGATATGTAGTGTGGATGAAGGTCATCATTTAAGTGTTTCTGTGTGAATTATAATTTGACAAGTTCAACTGGATTTCCTGAAAGTTTGGGAGTTAATATTACAGTAATGAGCAAACTGCCCTGATAGATTCATAGATGTGATGGGATATAGAGTATACATTTTTTTTCAAGCTTTGACCAACTTAAGGTCGGTCAAAGATATTTTTTATCAAGCTTAGTCGATGCAGTGACTGGAGTGTCTTACCTACCTTTGATTCATGTAATTAAGCAAATATACTGTGAACTGTGGCTTTGGGAATGTGAACTTGCCTGGTCAGAGCGTGAGGATGTAGTTAGAGGAGCAACATGAGTTAGAGGTGAGCCTAGAAAAGCAAGCAGTGAGGCAGTTAAAGAAGCATGCTAACTGTGAAGTTTGACTTATCCTGTCATACTTCCTTCTCCATATGGAAATCTGCTGTTACAATGGTTAATAATCATTTTAAATTCCAAATGAACTTTCTTGATATGTCTAAATTATTCACAACCTCTTTTAATGAAAGTAAAGAGTTATCTTTAAAATAGTCACGCGTCGTGAAAAATGAAGCATGCAGCGAATATGGTCACATGAACATAGATAAGTGGTGGGTACTGACAAGACACAACACATTGATGACAGTAATTCTTACACTGTAGCGAATGAAGTGGGAATGACATGGTTAGAAGTGTCGTGTCCAACATGTAAATGACATCTATGATGAAACAGATACTTTTACCCTGTTACTTAGTTGCAAAATTCAAAGATAAAGCAAAGTAGGTGTACCAACAATGTCGAACTCAAGATTATTTTGTGGTTTCATTTGAGAAAGGAAGAAATCTCATATGAAAGTTTTAAGAGAAAATGCAAAAAGGTCTACATTATCAGAATTCACAGTTCAATGCAGATGAATGAGCAAAAGCTTTTTGTTTATCGTGTGTAGTTTAGAAAGGTTATATAGAACTTTCCTTTATACCCCTGGCAGTAGTACGGGATTACATGATTCAGTTTCCTGATTTTGTTTCACCTTACATGGTAGAATTTTTTAGACATTGTTTTGTTTTGTCAACCATGCTTCATACAGACTGCTACTTTCATAAGTTGAGAATCGTGCTTTGCATGCAAGTGGTCGATCTGTAAACTGGTTTTGTAATATTGTTTGCATATCTGTTTCTTAAAACAGGAATCTTGATGGAAAGGAGGAATCTTTAAATTCATATAATTCATCACACAAGTCACAGGATGCTGCTGTTGGTGCTCTTGTTCATATGCTTAGGACTGCTGCCCCTCTGCGCCAAGATCAGAGCTATTTATGTCAATCCTCAAGGTGTGAGGTAAATGCTGAAGTAGGAAATTCAAGTTTTTTTGTGTCGAGGAAGACATCTGATGCACTAGAAGAGCTCAAAACTTACAAAGAAATGAAGGATATTCTACTATCTCAGAGTCGAGTTCAGTTACTGGATTCACTAAAGCGAACTACTCTAGAATAAGAAGACATTGAGTGCTTGTTTGAGGGCCAGATTGCCGGTACCAAATTGTGAATTATGTTAAGCTTCTCAGTGGAAAATACCCATGTACAGAAATGGCATAAAGTTAAGTTATTGCCATCTAACAAAATTGCAAGCTGCCAATTGCATTTCAGTCAAGATTACCTCCTCTTGGTTTATGTTTCAATAGATAGAGAGCCCTTGTGGGATTTGTATATAGTAGGGCATTATATATATGTGTGTGTTTAGACAACTATCTGTAACTATTTCTAGTTTAATTTTATGGATGTTTTGTATAATCAAGTGAATATTGTGTTTTGGTATGAAGCTATGTTGTTGAACTTGTTAACCAAATTGGTTTTTATGCTCGTCATTGTTTGCTTTCCGCTTTCTTATTTTGTTAGGAATTTGCTTTTAGTGCTCCTACTTTTCTTTATCTGCATCAACTGCCTTTCTTTATGGGTCTTGGAATTATTGGCGTATGAAACTTCTCTGCAAGCTTTTGATTCTATCCCCTGTTATAGCAGTGTCACTGTGTGGGCGCTGATTTTTTCCTGTGTCTTTTTGAACCAATCATTAAGTGGTTATAACATTTTTGTTCATTTGTAATGGATTGGGCTCGTGCCTATCGAGCTCATCCAAGCTATATTTTAACGTAAATAAGCAAATAAATTTCAAAATAATACATATTTTTAGATTTGTCGGGTCAAGAATAAATTAAAAATGCAAGCGAAATCCAGTATCACGTATCACAGGCACTAATCAAATCGCAGAGAGAATTTATAAACCCACGCTTGTCACGAGTCAAGCTTAAGCTGGTGAGATTAAGTTAGACGTACGTTAAGACTTTGTTTGTATGCGTTGAAACTTAATGAAATAAAAAAGGGTTAATTTTAGGGGAAAAAAACCCCAACTACCGAGCTCTTCTCAGAAAACCTCCCTCATCTTTTTTTATCTTTAGAAAACCACCCTCAAATTAGAGGGTGTTGTAGATAATGCCCCTCAACTTTCAAAATACGACTAAACCCCCCTAACTATGGTGTGCTCACAAAACCCCTTTATCTTTCAACTTTTTTAAATAACCCCTTAATAATATTAATTTGAAATATGCAATGACTAAAATACCCTTGGTTGAAAAACATTCATGTGAGTTAAAAAACCCAACCCAATCAAAATATTAGACTTCGGTTCGATGGGTTTTGATGAGGAAACTAATTTTCATTTTTTAAAAAAAAGTTTCAATTGTTTCAAATATTACAAGTATGAATAAACAGAAAATAAACGAAGTTTAGTGTTTCAAAAAAAAAAAAGACAAAAAATTAGATTTGCACGTAAACCTAGCAATGAAGATGGGGGAATGAGAAGAGGGGGTAAATAAAATGAAAATTATTTTTAACTAAAAAAGTTTAAAAGGAGCACTTTGGTTAAAAAAATTAACGTATTAGGGATAGTATGATCATTTTCAATCATTTGTTCATTTAGATTTAATTATATTAGTTAATAGGTTAAGTGAGAAAAGTTGAGGGGAGATAAATAATATTTTGAAAGTTGATGGGGGTTATCTACAACAACTCCATAATTGAGGGGGTTTTTTTAGAGTTAAAATAGTTAAGAGGGGTTTTTTGAGATAACCCCCGTAGTTGAGGGGGTTTTCTTAAAATTAACCCAAATAAAAATGCATGCAAATTAATCTATGGATCAAATCAAATTATATATTCTTTCTAAATACGTTGCGTTAAAAAGGACACAAAATTTTTGGAGATATATAATTATTTGATAAGCACAAGCCATGCCCATGCATTAACACCTCACTTCCTCCTTTTACTCGTTAATTAACTAATTCGTTCCCCTTTATATTTAATAGTTAAGGGAAAATAATTAATAGTTTTGTTGCTCCTCTCCGACGGCCTCCCTTCTCTCCATTCTCAGTCAAACCGAAACATTAATTTCTGGGCTCTTCTTACTAATTGCCAGACCGTACACCGTTTAATACCCACACAAAAACCAAAAATAATTAAAACAAATTTAATACCTTTCCAATCCTCTGTTTAATTTCCTTCGTCCTTGTTAAAGAAATGAGTCATCCTTTGCCCCTCAACAGCCCTTATTAAAATCGCAATTATATGCTCCCAAATGCAATAAGATGTGATATGTCCCAGATTCATTCGAAACTATAATCTATCTTCTTGCTTTTCCTCCTCCAAATTAAAAAAGTCAATCGGAGGAATAAATTCGTAGCTTTTAGAAAACCCAAAACGCACTAGCTAATATGATACTAATATACCGTAAGAAAACAAATCAAAGCGCACTAGGCTTCGTGAGATCGTACGCTTGGCTGTTCGGGGATATGAGCAAAAAACAACTTCCAACGTGCTCTTACGCGCTGCCCACTCACAACTTTAAAAATTCAATTTTACTTAAATTAATTATTCCACTTTTCCAACAAACAAGCAATATCCATACTTATGCGCGAGGTGGCCACACGCCACTCCCCCTTCTTTATTTCCTCCCTGTTTCTTTAAGCAAAGTGCTTTGATGACCGCATCTATCTCCTCGCGACGCATCTCTCTCTCTCGCGCGTTCACACTGCTCAGTTCTTTCTTGCGCGCGTCTCCATTTGCTCTTCTTAATTTCACGCCAATATAACAAATTGCAAGAGTAATCATTATAATACTAGCCAAAATATATAGCCTTTGGGAAAAAAAAAAAAAAAAATCTTTCGCTTTCTACTATCTTCCACTAAAAAAAATAATAATAATGGAAAGCACCTACACACATTGATTCTCTCTCCTCCCTTTCCCCCACCCTCTCTCTTTAAATAGAGGAGGCTGCGGGCGTGTGCCTCCCACGCTCCATCTCAGCGCATCCCCTAACTTTGGCGCGTGCCCTCCACACTCCTCTCCTGACTAATCTCCCCTCTCAATCAGTTAATTAATTATCATGTCCAAAGTTGGCCAAATCCACTCGGCTCCCTCCCCTCAGGATCACACGGATCCATCCTCAACTTCAATCGCAGTCCCTCATGATGATGTTGAATCCGCCGCCGTCGACTACAAGGCCCGGGCCCAGTGGCTCCGCGCCGCAGTCCTCGGAGCCAACGACGGCCTCGTCTCCGTCTCCTCCCTCATCCTCGGCGTCGCCGCCGCCAACACCACCCCAAAAGCCACCCTCATCTCCGGCCTCGCCGGCCTCGTGGCCGGCGCCTGCAGCATGGCCATAGGCGAGTACGTCTCCGTCTCCACCCAGCTCGACATCGAAACAAACCAAGACCCCCACGCGCCGGAAGAGAGCCTGCCGAGACCCACGCAGGCTGCCGCTGCGTCCGCGTTCGCGTTTGCCGCGGGGGCGGCGCTGCCGCTGGGGGCCGGGGGGTTTATACGGCCGTGGGGGGCCAGGGTTGGCGCCGTGTGCGCCGTGAGCAGTCTGGGGTTGGCGGGGTTCGGTGCGGCCGGGGCGGCGCTGGGCGGTGGGGCTCGAGTGGGGAGGGCGGGGGTGAGGGTGCTGGTCGGGGGTTGGACGGCGATGCTGGTCACCTACGGGGTTGTTCGGATGTTTGGGGTTTTGTTCAACATGCAAGTCTCCGCCGCGTCCACCTGATCTTGGCTTCTCATTTGATTTACTTCTACTTGGTTATCGATCGATCGTTAGGGTTTGTTTGTTGTTATTTTGTTAGTGTTATGTGGTATCGAGAGGATAGATGTATGCTAATGCTTCCTGTATGCTTAAACAAATCCTAATCTGTGATTTATGACTTCTTTTTTTTGGATCCTATATATACACACAAGATAGTATAGTTTGCTTTCAGAAATTTAGGTATTTTTTTAAAAGAGAAACTGTAAGGAATATAGCCTCTAGCGTTTCATTAAAAAGATAATATCAGTGAAACAAGATACAAAGAATAATTAAGGATACAAACATATAGGCGAAGCTCACATATAAAATGATCCCTCTAGAGGAAAGAAACAAAAAAGATACAACTTATTCGTGTCTTTTCCGTAAAAGAAGTCAATCCAAACCATAACGTAAAGATGATTTCTAAAATGTATGTTAATCCTCACTGTATGCGTAAAGAAATCCTAATTAGAATTTGTGACTTATGAATTTCTTTGATTTTTTTTATTACTTTTTTTGTTTTGTATGTGGTTCCTTTGATATTTATACCAACGAGTTCGCGAGATTAGGGCATACCTATAATTATAATTACCTTAATATATAAAGATTTTCATTGAAGTAAATTATAATATCATTACTCTCCTAATTGCGCATTTTGTGACCATCATTTGCACACAGCCAAATTATCTTTATCAATTTTATCTCGTTTTGTTTTTAATAGGTGCAATATCTAACCTTCGAAGAAGTCCATAAGTCTATTCCTGCTTGTTGAAGAAAACATTAGCTCAAAGCCTCTTAGAATTTGAAGGACTCATGAGCAACTTGAGAGATATAATCAGGAACTAAAATGTAATTATTGAATAATTTGAGGGACTGGTTCTAAATAACCCTCCTTATTTTTAATTTATGGGAAAAAACTCGGTTCCGCAAAACTATTGGTTTCGCAAAATCTTTGTGGTGCATCGACTTTTTTGTATGACTAACAGGAGCACCAAACAAACAAACTATGGTGTATCCAACCATGCATCCCCTAGTTGGCTCCGATCAACCCCGACTTACATAGAAATAGCCCTTAGTGAGGAAGCTCCCGTATTATAAGAAAAGCTAACTTTTCGAAATAGACCTACTGAACAATTTATTCCTCAAAATCAACCCTGTTTAATTTTAATTTCAAAAGTCAACCTAGTTTTAGCTACGCCAGCATTGCTGGCTAAAATTGGGTTGATTTAAAAATAAAATAAAATGTACTAATTACGTGGGGTTGGCAACCATGTCTGATTAGGAAAGAGCTAATTAAGTTATTGAATATAAATAGGTTTCAAAAATACGTGTACAAAAGAGAGACCAAAAGGTGACATAATTCAAAATAGTAGGGGTTGCCAACCCCTTCTGTTTTGAAATATATTCAAAATAGAAAGGGTTGACAACCCCGACTATTTTGGCCTCTATTCAAATGAGACGGGTTTGCTAAACTCATCCGTTTTAATGATATTCGAGTTAGACGGGGTTGCTAACCTCGACTAATTAGAAAAAATTTTTATATTTTAAATGGATACAATTTTAGCCAGCGCAATTTTGTAAATAAAAATGAAGTGAACAGAATTTTAGAAATAAATTGTAAAATGGATCTATTTCAAAAATTTGTTCTATATTTAAAAAAACAACAGCCTAAATCAGGAGGAGATCCAACAGAGGGGTCCCAAACTAACATTTTATTATACTGCATGAATTATTTCGAAAATTACATTATTATGATCATCATTATCATTAACGTTAAAAAAACCGAGTCAAACAGAACCCGGGAATAAACAAAGGCAAACCCGACCCATCTTCCAAACTAAGGCCCAATGCTGTCTCCGTCTCCACAACAAACTGGGCGCGCGCCCAACGCCCGCGCGCCCACCCACCCTAATTTTTTAAGGCCCTATTATCATGGACAAAAGTTCCCCTTCGAAGCCCAAGACGTTTTGCTCGTAGAAAAGCCCATCACGGTTAAAAAGCATATGAGATGGAGTCGGGTCGGGTTTATATCAGTAGAACCTGAACTCGACCCATTCTCATCAAAGAGAGAATCGCCTCGAGCGCTCGACTTCGCATCTTTCTGTTCTCCCCTTCTAAAACCCTAATCCCCAAACCACAAACCTAACAAATTTCAACAGAAAATCTTGCGATTCCAAGGTTCGATCTCGCATCCTTTCTTCCCTTCTCTTTTCGAATTTGAGTTTTCAGTTCCTTTTGTTTTAATTATTTTATCTCAAAGTGTCATTTTGTAGAGAAATTGAGGATTACTACATGTGCTAAGTTATTTTGGGGGAACCTAGGGTTTGTGGAATGGGGGCGCTCACAACTTTAACAAAGTGGATTCCTGAGGACGACCTCTTATTGAAGAATGCTGTTGAGGTAATCTTTAATTTTCCATTTATTTAAACACCCCTTTCATTTTTTTCAAAAGAATCAATGCAACTAGAGATATTAGAGTAATTTTCCATCTTTATTTGTTGTGATCAATTTCCTATGTAGAAAAAAGTTTGTGTGAGATTGCGAGGTTTCTATACCTTTGATTGATCGATGATCGAGCTGCTTTGCTCTACCCTGTGATGGTTATTGGAGACAGGATCATACAATTTGTGAACCAGTAGATGTAGCAGGAGCAACAAGTTTTTATTTTGCATCATGCAGTTACGTCTAAAGTTGAGCAAGCAGTATTGAACCTTCTCAAGGTTCTGTTGCATAGGTGTCTTGTTTGAAGAGGTTGTTTATTGTTGAACTTTTTCTAGTTGGTTAGTCTATCACTTGTAGGGGACTTTATAAATTGATGTTTTTAGGGATTCATTTGTTTTTTTAAATTTTAATTTTAAATTTTTTGCTCATTCTGTGGAGTATGGACATGCATGGGCACCGAGCATCTTCGTGCCTTTCCTAAAGGTAGAACGTGGGGACAAGTTACTATTTGCTTGTTGACAACATTCTGATTATCAGGTTTAAAAACAGACAAAGTATTCTAAGTGAATAACTTTATTTCTTACCACCAGTTTTGGAATAGGGATATTGGTTGTAATTTATTATTTGACACTGTAGCAAACCTTCATGGCAGATGATACTGATATCAGCATGAGTTTGTGGCTGAGCTGTATAAACTTATATTTGAACTCTTGTTTTCGCTTTATTTACCATATTTGGTTGTTGAAATTAATCTTTCCGAACTCAATGTACTAAGGCAATTCCTTGGTGCTTTTATGTTTCGTAGGGAGGTGCTTCTTTGGAGTCATTGGCTAAAGGCGCAGTTCAGTTTTCACGCCGATTTACTATTCGTGAACTACAAGACCGATGGCGCTCTCTTCTCTATGACCTTGATACCTCAACAGAAGCGTCAGCTCGAATTGTTCAGATTGAGATTGAACTTGCTGCATCAAATCTCCCGAAACCTAACCGAGCTTGCAATTCTAATTTTAAAGGAAATGAAGCATCGTCTGGGAAAAGGAGATCAGATAGCGTTCGGAGCCATTACTATGCCATGCGAAAGAGAATACGAAGTGAACCTTGTGCTGCCAGAGCAAACTTTCTTATGCCGCCTGCTTTCCTTGCTGATAATGGCTGTGATAATGCTCTCACGGATCAATCGAAATTTCAAAATAAGCAATTAGTTGATAACTTTGCTCTTCAAATGCCCTGCTCAAATGATTTTGGACATCCCGAAACAGGCTATGATAGTGGGCTTCATACTTTTGATAAGCTGATGAGAGTTGATTCTACTGTTACCAATCTTCCTCACCAGTTATATCACCCAGGACATGTGGGCTCAGTTGAAGATGAAATTCGAGATGGCGCATCACGCGAGGCTTATTTATACAGAGTTACAAGTGCAGAAAATATAACTTCTGCACAATGTGATGATGCAGAATTTAACAATGGAAACAAGTCTTCTGAACATAACTTCCAACAGAGAGATTTTCCCAATATACTTGGAGAAAATCTCATTTCCGAGAATTCCCCAGATGTTCATGAAATCTGCCAATCACATGCTTTAGATAGTCCGTATAAAAACGACGGTATTGGAACCAAAGCCCTACGAGGTTTTGATTCATCTAATAATAACCATGAAGGCCTTTGCTATGATTCTGTCAGAAACGATAACTTAAGCTCACATGTTCCTGACTCTAGTCCATCATTCCATCAGTTTGGATATTCATCTCCGTCCTCTGGCTTGCCTATCTGGAGGACTATGGAGGACATTGCGACTCCTACAATGCCAATAGATGGGCATTGCACAGAAAAAGACCCAAGAGTGCTTAACATGGATGGTCATGAGAATATTGATGCTCCGCAGCGTGATATTTCTATGGCAGAACCTAAGTTAGACGATGGAATGTCTGGCTCTGGATTAAATAACCCAGCAATCATGCCTGAAAACGAATTTATGGATTTTTCTGAAACTTATATGGATTTTGATAATGATGGGAGTTTTCTTTTAATTGATGTGGATGAAAAAGACGATACAGATAGGCCTTGTCTTGGACTAAGCTCCATTTTGTTGAGTTCTCCTAGTGGCTCACAACATGGTATAGCTGATTCAAATGATTTAGGAGCAGCCAATGTTTCTGAGACATGCCTTGGAATTCCTGATGCAGCATACCCTGAAAAACCTGTTCTTCTTCATGATAAGATGCACTCTAGCTTGCATAATGATCAGAATACGTCTGCTGCAGGTGTCAATACACCATCTACATCCACACAGACACCTAAGATAGCTGAACCTCGACAGGAATTTATGATCTGCGCATTAAACCTGCAAGATCTTGAAGTCCCAGATAACGACCATATCATTTTTCCTGACCATGGGTGTTCACCATTCTGTTCTAATCCTGAGCAATTGGATAGGGAAGTTGGTAAAGCCTTGTCTGTCAGTGTCTCAGCAATTGATGGGAGGGGTCCTGTTGGAGATTTAAACAAATTAAAGGAACACACAACAAATGCACAATCCTTGAGTATGTCTAAACTAGGGGTGTTACATACATGCGATGGTTGTGCTGTGGAAACTGAGTCATTTAGTCACT
This sequence comes from Asparagus racemosus, assembly GCA_037177215.1. Taxonomy (NCBI): domain Eukaryota; kingdom Viridiplantae; phylum Streptophyta; class Magnoliopsida; order Asparagales; family Asparagaceae; genus Asparagus; species Asparagus racemosus. Next base: position 44,364,146 of record JBAKGM010000200.1, on the reverse strand, counting down.
GTTCTATGGCTGGAGGGTCCAGATGTGCAGGTACTAGTGTTAGTGAACCAAAGCCTTCCAATTCAGAAACTGCAGTTCTAAACTCTGCACTAGTAGGTGCGTTGGAGGGAGAAAACATAGACCTTGCTTTTGATAATCAGGACAACACTGATACTTCATTTGCATCCTTTCTAGAAACTCATCTAGAAGATGCTGATGATGTTAAACCTCATCCAACTGAAAGTCATCCAGAGGAAGAAAATATGCAAGCTTCACATCGGACGTTCTTGCCACCAGATACAAATCTGGTTTCTGGGCTATCAGATACAGCCGCAGTTATCTCAACTTCCGACAAAGAGGAGCAATTTTCTGAAAGCGAAGATGATGTTCCTTACTTTTCGGACATTGAGGCTATGGTAAAAGCTTTTAACTTGATCTTTGTAGGGTCTTCTGAGAATGTATCCTGTCAGTACGCTTTTCTATCTATTTTTTTTCCTTCTGTTGTGGTCTGTAAAGATAAGATTTGACGTTCTGCAGATACTTGATATGGACTTGGGTACATATGATGAAGAATCATGTATGTTCTCCAAAGAAGGTAGTCAATACTTTTAATCTCAGTAAGCGCTCAGCATTTTTTAGTTCTTGGCCCCTCTTCATATTAGTTATTAGCTATCTAGTGAATGACTTGCAGAAGTCTTTACATTAAATTGTGTTTGTGCCTGCAATATATATTCACCTTGATGCCATAATTTCTCCATAACGTACACAGTCAGTAGAAATTACGAATATACATAATTATAGTCCGAATTTGAGTTTCAAAATAGATACATTTCCCTTTATTGATAGACATTATGGTATAATGGAAGCAATCTTTTTTCCCCCTTCTTCTAGAGACAACTGTTCTTATTAAGGCTTCTCATCGGAAAATAAGGTCAAGTCAGTTGCTGCTTCCTCATCTTCCCCATATCTGTTAGTCTCCAGAAAACATTGTGCCAAAGTTTCCCTTCTGCAATCTGTTTCCATTCTTGACATAGGTCATACTGTCTTCCCTTGCAGTTGCACTTTCGCTGCACCTTCCCATCCTTCATCGAGTTACATCGTGGAGATATTGCTCTTTTTGCTATTCTCATCATCCGGTCTTTATTGAAGCTAGCGTAATATCCTAGGAGAATTATGGGCAAGGTTTTAAATATCGGATATCAGGGAAATATCGAACGACTAAAACCATATCGAATTGCAAATATTGGGGAAATATAGTAAATATCGAAATGCCATATAGGATGATGTGCATATATAATATAATGTCCTAAAATGTGATTTAAACATATTTAATGAAATCTACGCATACAAAAATGTAATAGGATTACTAACTAATTGTAGAAACGTACTCGGGGAAAGGCTCCTAGTAGAATTTGCTATAAAACTTAATAGGGCTGGAATTTTTGCTTTAAAAATTAAAGAAATTTCGCAGAACTATTTTCTTTTCCAGCAAGCCATATAAAAGGACATATTAGCCAACACATCTGTTGGTATATTGGCCATGTTGGGGATATATAGCTCAAAAATTGCCAAAAAGTGGTAAAGGATATTGAAAACACATTGTTTTGCGGCTAGCCTTATGAAAGGATATATTGGCTAATATATCGGTTATATCGGGATATTTAAAACGATAATTATGGGATTTGATTCTGCCATTTTTTTGATTTTTTTTATGTATGCTGGCCACTGGCATGGTACATTTATTTCTATGTGTCTCTTGGCTATGTTATGGGTCAGGAGTGAGAAATTTGTGATTTATTTGCTTAATATATCATGGACTTATCCTAGAGTTGCAAATGAAACTAAATAATCAATTTTCTACGGGAGATATGGTAGTCATATACGGGGCATTTCTGTGAACACAATATAAATGAACTTAATGAACAAGGTAAGAGGCTTCTGGTGACTCATTTAACTAAATGTCTCATACAGGCCTTTTGTCATAAGGACATAATAAACTGGAAGTGAAATTAACTAACAAAGTTCTATTTAACATTTTAATTTTCTATGATGTACAAATAGAATGACCTAATTGTTAGTTCATCTTCTTTGAGTGCTTTCTCTCTGTTATTGCAATGCATTTCCACACTATCATTAACATATTGTAAATTCTCTTTTTCTTTTTTTATGTTCAGTGTCAAGATATCAGCACATGGATATGAAAAACACCATTAGGTGGGAGCAGGGTTTTCTTTCTCACATAAATAGGTCCATTTCATCTCACGGTGCTTTTGCTGTTTTCTATGGCCGGCATTTGAAGTATTTTATTAGAGATCCTGAGGTAATTATGTAACCAGGCTGTACTATTTGTCCAATTCATCTTTGATATCTTATTAGTTATGCTTGGTTATGCTCCATGTAATCTGGACTTGTCTTGTCCAAGTTAGAACATGAAGTGGCTTTCCTTGCATTTTATCCTAGTTACGCTACAAGGAAAGCTAGTTAAAGCATTTTAACAAAGATATTTCTGTAAACAGTTATGTATGATATGAAATCAGTTAACAATCATAAAAGGTTCATTGTATTTTACCTTTGACATCTTGGTTTGTAATATTAATTTGAATGTTCTCAGAGTTCCCAATTTCTTATCCTTTCAGATTTTAAGGAGGGTTGGGGAGGGGGAATAAGTATGTATACATTTCTATGGCAATAAACGGTAACCATCCCCTTCTGATCCCTCTGTTTACTATATGACTAAGCTAACAAGCCATGAATCTCAAACCAACATTGAGGGATGGACAACGTTTAGTCGCGAATTTAACATTAGAAACAGGTTGTTTATTCATGAAAATAGTCTTCCGTGAGATGGGATCGTGGGAGTACTCCAATAAACAGAACATGCTAGAATTATAAGCCTACATACCATAAGATAATTGCTTTATGTATTTTACGGTTTATGTTCAGTGGTTGGATGGGAAATTTTGTTGTTTAAATTTTTCCATAATTATTTTTAATTTGAGCTAAATAGAAAATTCTGTATGATAGCTAAATTGAGATCTTGAAGTCGTGTATACAAAGTCAATGTAAAACTAAGCCATTCACTATCTAATAGATGACTTGTCAAAAGTTTATAGTACAATGGTTTTGTGGTAATACTGCATTTTAAGTACGAGAAATTGATTCAATAGCAGTGCGTGAAGGAAGGTAACTAATTACCATAGCCTAGTTGAACATAGCATTTGGTTGTTTTGATGTGGATATTCCAACAAAATACATTTGTTGAGGTATCGATTACTAGTTTTTATGTTCAGAGAGGCTACAACATGAATTTAGTGAATGATTTCAAGTTATTATCTTGTAGCAGTATCTTACATGATACATGGCCTATATAGGTGAATCAAACTTGCTTGTATTGTACTTTGATGCAGGTTTTGCTTGTAGATCCTGTAAGTTTACTACAATTAAATAATTGCAAATACCCTGAAGGTACCAGAACAAAATGATACACCAGATAGTTTATTTTAAGAAGGAACTCTAGAGCCAATTAAAACAAGGGAATGGGAATTACTGAGTTCCTAGATCGAGTCTCAACTCTAATAAATATAGATCAGACTCAAAGAAGCAAAGGAGGATGGACTAGGTAGAAGGTAGTCAAATAAAGAATAGGAAGGTAAGAAGCTGGGTAGAATTTGCTTTGAAAAAAAAAAGGGGCATCTTAGGCTCATTCCTTGAACTCCATCTGAGATTTCACATCTCTGAAATATATCTCCTAATGTAATTGATGTTTCATTGATTTCAATCCCATTCATAGGTATTAAAAAAGAGCCTACAAGCTAAACAGAACCCTTAACTTTAGAATATTGTCTCATGAACATTAATCGCAATTTTTGCTTCCAGCTACTGTTTGTATTTTTTCTAATCTAAGTTAATTAGAACTCCTACTGGCTCAAAGTGAAGTTTAATTAAGTTGTGAAATTCTATATGCTGTTTACAGTTTATCATGCCAATCAATTGCTTTTAGATGTTTGGATTTTCTTTGAGCTGCATAAAGATATCAGTAAAAGTCTAAAAGAGCAAAAAATGTTAAAACTAGTTAAGTATTTAAATTGAAACAAAGATTACTAGTTAATCAACATCAAAACTTGAGTTTGATTACCACACTTTATTATACATTCTGCTGTATTATTCTGTCTATTAATTTAGCTAGCAGCCTATGTTTCTTCCAACAAGTACGTGCTTCAAACGCTGTGGATCGTTCACCTACATCTGCATGGATTTGCTAATTTTTAAATCTTTGAACCTCATATACTAAGTACTTTGTTGATTTTCTCCTCTTGGACATGGATCATTGGAAATTTGTAGGTATCAGTTGGCAGAGAAACAAAAGATGCAAAAGTTGATATCGACTTGGGAAGAGAAGGACGGGCTAACAAAATATCTCGACGGCAGGTAGATATATTTGTTTTTGAGCAAGTGGATATGTCATTTACAGTTTGACATTTAATTTGTCATCAAAGTTATGTTCCTCCATGGCCTTCAACATGGAACTTGACTATGATAGAACACCTAAAAGAATTACCTTTTTTCCTTTTAAAATTTCTCAAGAAGCGGACTTCTGTAGCTCTTTTTTGCTAAAGCTTGTATAACTTGCCTAAGGACAACCTTAACTATTTTTATATATTTTCTTTACAAATTTATATTTAAACTCTCTGCAATATGCAGATATTTATTTTGTCAAATGGCTACACCAGTTCTCAAGTGTTTGTGGTCTTCTTTATCTGACAGGCAATTATTAAGATGGATGAAGAGGGATCATTTACCCTAAAGAACATTGGCAAGTTTTCAATCTTTGTCAATGGTAAGGAAGTGCCTGCAAAAAAGCAGATAAATCTACTCTCACATTCTCTCATTAAGGTATGCAGATACTCTTTTCATTACCAACTTATTATAAAGTTCTTTCCCAGGAAGTACTACATGAAAGGAAGTACTACATTACATACTTATGGAGGTGCAGTTGTTTTCCCTTCAAGAACCTTATGATAGCATTACTTTTGTGGGTTGGGCAAAACAGTAACTGTTATTTAGTTGAATATCCAGTACCGTACATAGCCTTGTGCATTTGTAAAGGTTGTTGCAGATTACAAGAAGTGCGAGTCAGGTTCACATGCCAGGGAGATAGGTGTGCATTATGTTGCTAGGTTAGAATTATGTGCATATACCTGTCTCTCACTCTTGAGATCGATATCTTGAGGCTTAGACCCTTTGTGGGGATTTGGAAGCCAACTTCAAATACCACTGATAATCAAACAAAGAATCGACTTTAGTTAAAGTTCATGTAGAAATTGCTGCTAGTCTGACAATCAAAGTTTTCTTGTTTATGTATCAAATAATAAAATAGATGGCTCAAAATAAAAATAGCATCATACATAGTTAGATCTATGGTTTAAGGTATACAAATTGAGAATTAAAATCACGGACTAGGATTTGTATACTTTGAAGCTCCTAACATCATAGTTTCTGATTTTGACGTATCCTAAACTGTAGATCAAAATATACTTAGTTATCCAGTCGTACCTTGCCTCATGCTAGGATTGGTCCCTATATTGAAGATAGTGTACTTAACCAATAAGACAATGCCGCACAGGATAATGATAAGAGATACTTGCCACCGTGGTAAGTTTTGTCATCGTATAAAAAAAAAAATTCAAAATTCTAGTACTGATAGAAATTCATGCCCTACTTTCATTTGTTGCATGCTCCCAAGACTATGATAAATGTGCTTTATTATGAGGCACGCTTGTACATAGGACGCATGATCGTTTATGATTGCACAAAAGCCACGGGCAACAAATGCAAAACACAGGAGTCTTTAGGGAAGTTTCGTTCACATCCTTCATCCGGGATTGAAATTGAAACTGATAAATATATAGAGTGAAAACACTAAAATATTTACGTCACTCTATTTGTAAATCATGGCTTGTAAAACTAGTGGCCATAAATAGCAAGAAATATGTTATTGGATCTATAGTTTGTGAAAGATCGGATGCGTTATGTGAGATAAATAAAGTTCAGGGTGTTAAAGTGCAACACCCTAAAAGTTCAGGGGGAGGGGGGGTTTGTGAAATTAACCCTAAAATGAATAAACGGAAAACAAAGTGTTCATATTTTAGTGAAGACAAACATAGTGATTTGTTTGTTTTTCCCTAGTGAAAACAAACAAAGTGTATAGTAGATTACAGGCTTTGTCTCTCATCTTCTCCTACTCCTCTCAAGACATAGAGAAATAAAAAGTGAGGGAGAGAAACGGGAGAAGGAGAGAAAGAGAAGTAACACAGAGATGAAGGGATTTTGTTAAGCTGTAACTATTAGAAAAGAATTATAACCTACTCATTAAGATTGTACCTGTAATGTACACACGTCAGTTATTACACATTATAGCGTCGCACTTAGATCTATGGTGTAAGATATACAAATTGAGAATTAAAATCATGGACTAGGATTTGTATACTGTTGAAGCTTCTAAGACCATAGTTTTTGGTTTTGACATATCCTAAACTTTAGATCTAAAGTTCATCTAATTTTAGGTGTTGCACACGTGTCTACCAATGCAGAGAAAAGAGATGCATTATTTTCCTTTTGACCTTTATGCAAATTTGACGACATGAATTGGTGTGATTGGGGTGGTCTTTTATTCGGTTTGTTACTAGTAAATTTGAGTAAGTACATTCATGATGCATCAAGTGCATTTATAATAAAGTTGTGCTGTCTGACTTGAAATGAAATGAGCCATAATCAATTGTATTGTTTAGACATGTGTAGATGTGGCTATTGTGTTTTGTATTTGCTAAAGACTTTTGTGCAATCGTGACCTTATAATGCAATTGTGACCTCATAATACTATTGTGTTTTGCAGTTTTCTAAAGACTTTTATTTTTTGTATTTGCTGCCCATGACTAGCCTTTGTGCAATAATGAATGGTCTTGTGCACTTTGTGCAATCATGACCTCATAATAAAGCATTTTTGTTGTATGCAATACACGAAAGTAGGTCATGAGTTTCTATCAATACTAGAAATTTCATTCTCTTTCAACAGGATGACAAAATTTGCCATGGTGACATGTATCTATTATCATTATGTGACATTGTCTTATTGGTTTATGCCATTGTCTTATTGGCAAGTTTCATTCACATTCATCACCCGAAATTGAAACTGAAACAGACAAATCTATTGAGTGAAAACACCAAATTATTTACGTCAATTTTTATTATTTGTGAAATATGACTTGTAAAACTAGTGGCGGTAATTAGCAAGAAATGTGTTGCTGGATCTATAGTTTGCGAAAGATCAAAAGGGTTATGTGAGATAACTAAAGTATTACAATTTATCGTACGTAAAATTCAAGCCTCATTTCTAACTCTTACCATTCATGCAATAATTTGGTAACAATCAAAATATACTTAGTTATCCAGTCGTACTTTGCCTCATGCTAGGATTGGTCCATCTATTGAAGATAATATACCTCGCCAATAAGACAATGCCGCACTCGATAATGATAAGAGATACTTGCCACTTTGACGAGTTTTGTCATCTTATTGAGAAAGAATCAAAATTCTAGTACTGATAAAAATTCATGGCCTACTTTCATTTGTTGTGTCCTCCCAAGACTAACAAAACTGCTTTATTATGAGGCACGATTGCACAAAGGACACATGATCATTTATGATTGCACAAAGGCCAGCCATGAGTAACAAATGCAAAATACGAAAGTCTTCAGAGAAGTTTCATTCACATTCTTCACCCGTGATTGAAACTGAAACTGATAAATCTCCATAGTGAAAACACTGAAGTATTTACAACGTCACTCTATTATTTGTAAATCATGGTTTGTAAGACCAGTGGCTATAAATAGCAAGAAATATGTTACTGGATCTAAGTTTGTGAAAGATTAGAGGGGTTATGTGAACTAAATAAAGTTCAAGGGGTTAATGTGCAACACTTCAAAAGTTTAGGGGGAGGTGGGTTTGTGAAACTAACCCTAAAATGAATAAAGTGAACATATGTACATATTTTAGTGAAAACGAACATGGTGATTTGTTTTTTTTTCCTGGTGAAAACAAATGAAGTGTATAGTAGATTACGAGTTGTGCCTCTCGTCCTCTCCTCTCAAGACATAGAGAAACAAAAAAGTGAGGGAGAGAGGGGGGAGAAGGAGAGAAAGAGAAGGAACAGAGACGAACGGATTTTGTTAAGCTGTAAACGAAGTATAACCCATTCATTTGTGCCCGTAATGTACACACATCAGTTGTTACATGTTCTGCATAAAAGTTATAATGCAACCGGTTTTGAGAGGATTTGCACTCATTTACAATGTCGTTCTTAATTATTGTGTTGAAACTTGCACATTTTGAACCTAAGCTTGTTGAGATGACCGATTTAGTACTGTAATATTTTAGTAAGTATGAAACTGAAATTAAGCTAATTAGTAATACACGTCTTATAATTTCCCCTACTTTCCGCGGATTTTTTGTTTTTTGGGGGGGGGGGGGGGGTGTCCTCTCCCCCCGGCCCTCCTGCCTCTCCTCCTAATCTATGTAATTGCAACAAATTCTTCTTTGAATTTCATTTAATTGGGATCGATTTGCCACTTTGTATGAATTGAGACTAACAACTGGAGTAAATCAAAGTTGTATATGTTATTGCTTACTCATAAGTGGAGTGGATATAATTCTCTTACTTGAGTCTTTTTTTTTTTTGCTTTTTCAATATTAGTCCCTTAACTCTGTCATATTTTGAAATATCCCTTTAATTCATTGAAATTGATAATAGATCCCCAATTCTTAAGTTATTTCAAATATAGCCCATCAAATCAGTGAGATTGCTATTAGGTTGCCCAACTCTCAAAAGTTGGTTTAAATTAATTACTTTAATTGATATTTCTACTCTTGATTGGAGAGACTATTCAAAAAACATAAGAATTGGAGGATCTAATAGCAATTTAAATAATTTGGGGATGTGTTTCAGAATATGAAAGATTTAAGGAACTAATATTGAAAAGCCCATTTTCCATATTGATAGTTGATAGTTGCCTGCTTTCTCTGGATTATTTATGCCTCCTTTTGTCATTCTATGCAAATATAAATCCTTTCTTGCAGATAATATTACATGAGTAGATGGTTGTTGAGTGTACACATTCACTTAGACTTGTCTATGATAGAGGCTGTGTGATATCTTGGAGCAATGGTTCATACATTTTATATACAACATTATATATACTATATTTTAAACTGTTAAAGCTATGGTAATTGAACTCACATAAAATACATTTATATAATTTTCATTATTTTCATAAACTAGTTTAAACAACACAAATAGGTTTCTGATCTCACCCCATACACTAATTTTTGTTAGGTCTCAAACGTTATAAACTTTTAAGCAACTATCTTGTTATTTGGATTGTTTATTTGGCAGCATTTTGATGCTTGTGTTGAAAAAAAACCAAAATTGGGGTTTTAGACATTTTAGAGTTATGATGATGCATATTAACTCTAATGGAGTAAATTTTTCATATGATGTTTCGTTTGTTCATAAACCCAAGTTAAAGATGCGATTTGCTAATCTTTAAGTAAATATATTTACAAAGTTATAGCACTAAGTCTTTGGATGTATGATCATCCTAAACGTTATTTGATTATTGTGGCAGATTCAGGACATGCACTTTGCATTCGAAGTGAATGAGAGTGCAGTTAGATATCACATCAAGCGACAAAGAAGCCAAGGAGAGAGTGCATTTCGGTTTGACTGGAAACCTGAGCAGAACCCGTGAGCTCTTGCACTTCTTCAAAGCTTGCTCTAATATAATTTCTTTATGTTTGTTTCATGCGGAGCTATGAAGAATATTCGAAAATTCATGTGGAGCCACGAAGAATATTCGAAAACAACGTGATGTCTTTTAGAGCGGATTTGCAGAGTAATACTCTCTCCAACCCAAAGATGAGTGAGACACTTTTATGTATATATGATAGGGATTTGCAAATTATTCTGATAATATGTTTTTTCTTCTTCCTTCTGAGCGCATCACATATTACTTGGTCTGCAACGAATCATTATGCGCTCGTTAGTTGGGTTCTATTTCAGAATTGCAGAGCTTTATCATATATATGTATCACAGCTACAAGTGAAAAAAAGATGGGAATAAGTTAAAGATTTCGCTGTAATCTTTATTGGTAAGCGTAGGCCTTCCTTACAATGTGAGGGGCTGTTTGGTTGGTCCAAAAACTACAGAAAAAGACCCATAGAAAACTGAAACAAGGGAATATTTATGTTTTCCTCCACAAACAGGTGTTTGCTTTGTAAAAAATAAAAAGGAAAGTGGGGGAAAATTTTCCAGCCAGCTAGGATTTTCCCTTGATAATTTTTCGCCCTTGTGAGGCCGATTAGGAGAGAAAATACCCACTTTTTACTCCCCGTACAAAATTGATCAGAAAAAACCAATTCTGCCATCTCGTTCTCATCACCCCTCTTCGAGTCTCCACCCTCGTCACCTCCACTCCCTCTCTCCTCAGCACTCCACTCATCCTTAGCTTCCCCTCCTCCGATTTTGACGCTTCTAGTGTGTACGAAGGGGTATTTGGTGCGAAGAAGACGAACTTGGCGGCCATTGATGACGTCACTCCCCCATGGTGGAGAGATTTCAGATCGCTGGATGTTTTTGTTAGTGGTTTGTTCAGGGGATCGGCATATGGATTAGGGTTAGGGTTTAGGGTTTTGGTTTTGGGGATTTTGGGAGAAGGGGAGATGACTGGGAGGAGAGGGGAAAGAGGAGGAGGAAGAAGGGAGGGAGGGAGAAATATACGTGTTAATTGAAGTTTATTGAATTAGTCCCTTGAACCTTTCCTACTTTGAATTAGTCCCTCAAATTATTGAAATTGTTATTAGGTCCCTCAATTCTTAAGTTGTTTTGAAATTATTCCCTCAAATCATTAAAATTGCTATTAGGTTCTCCAATTCACACATCAACTACTTAAATTTAAAACCAGTCCCTCAAATTTTTACTCACTTTGAATTTCCTCCCTCAAATGTTCATATTTTGAATTTAGTCTATCAAATGGGTTCATAAAAACTTAAAATTAGTCTCTCGAAATATTTAAAGATTACGAATTACTCACTTAAATGTTCATAATTAGTTGAAATTAGTAGCTCAAATCTTTATAAATTTTGCTAATTACTACCTTATATTTAAATTTAGTCACTCGATTTGTTAAACATTTTAAAATTACTCCCTCAAGTGTTCATATTTTGGAATTATTCCCTCAAATGGTTGGTATTCTCACCCCACTTATGTTTGGCAATTATTTTGTCTTATTTGGGTGGTAAGCACACCATGATGACCATAATCATATTTTCTGCTTTTTTTAAGTTTGAACCAACACTAGAAAAAGAGGAAGTCAATTCACATATCAACTATTTTCTTGTCTTTTCAAATTGAACCAAACTAAAGAAAGTGGTGGAAAGTAATTATGCTCCATGTTTTTTTACGAAACAAACACAAGAAACACTCTTCCAAGAATGTGAGGCCGTGAGGGAAACACTAAAAAGTAAAGGAAAGTGGGATTTAGAAAATGAAGGAAAGCAACCAAACACCCCCTGAGCTGCATGGAAAGCAACAGCAAGGTAAGCCATAACTCGTGAAAACGTTTGTGACAAACTTGTCATCCAAACTATGAGATTTCTCGTTTATGTGATACTTCACCATTGGTGGTTATCTTATAGTTGGACGTAGGAAATTCCTGTGCGTAGTATCATAGAAAATTCCAATGTCAAGAAGTTTGTTAATTTGGTGAGTTGGTTTTCGTCAACTTAGTTTTGTCAATACTGTGTGATCGGTAATGATTTTCTTATAGAAAGTTTCTTCAATTAGTCTTGTAAAAATCTTGTTGATTGTTTTGTTTATTTCTTCCCTCTTGTACTTATTTAAAGACAATGCAAAACCACATTATTGCTCTTGTTTGATGAGTATGGGATTAAAAGTTTTATTTTGTTTGCAAGCTCAGTAACATCCTGTGCTTGTGGTTACACACGGCTACTTCATGTGTTCAGCAGCAACATGATGTTGGGTACTTGGATATTAGTCCATGAAATCCACAATAATTTAATAATAGTCCTCAAATCTACAATAATTCCATATTAGTTAACCAAATCTTTGAAATTGCTCATTAGTCTCTCAATTAATCTCTCAATGACCAAAACAACCCTCTGTCTCATTTTCACTCTCAAAACCCATATTGTTAAAAAAGAAGGGATTATTTGCATTTTGGTAACCGTAACGCCTTATTTCACTGTAATATCCTAAAGTTTTTTGACACTTTGATACCAAAGTTTACAACTCTTTTTTTGACTGTGATACAAACCTTTTTTTTTCATGACACTTTGCTGAGTTTATACTTTATTAACTTTGATTACCAAAGTGTTGCTATTGCGATTGTGATACCGACAAATGGGTTAGGGTATCAAAGTGAAAAATATGTAAACTTCAATGTATCAAAGTCAGAAAATGTGAATCTTTGGAGTATGAATGTTTAAATATGTGTAAATTTTAGGGGGTATCAAAGTGTTTAAAAAATTTTAGGTTATCAAAGATAAAAAGGTGGTTTTGGAGAATAGTATTCATTAACCAAGGTCGGCGGTACCAAGCTGAGATTAAGCTATGACGTCCCTTTACCTGAGATAGAAGAGCGTATTTATATTGATTGCCTAAGCAGATCAAGTGGTAGATATGTCACTATCCTATTAGTCGAGGTAGTCATGCTATTTACTTGGCGAGCAAGCAAATCCACGTGTCAAGATCTCATTGGTAGATGAAGGTTCCTTTGATATGTGTAACGACCGGGAAAGGAAAGTTGGCAATTAGAGAGATTAATTATCGATTTGATATCTTCTAACATGGTATGTTGAAGATACGATATGATTCAAATCAAAATAGCATGATACTAGCAGCCAAAAAAAAGGATATAATAAACTAAAGGGTGAATTGGACATAACTTCTCAATTCTTAAGGGCGTGTTTGGATTTCAATGGAGGTAAGGTAAGTTAAGGGAAACCAGGAGAGAGAAGAGAAGGTAAGTTAACAGAGTTCCCTTCCCCTCCATTACACCCCAAAAAATTAAGTTTTTTTGGGGGTCGGGAGACAAGTTTTGTGTTGTTGACGGTGAACTAGGGGCCACTCTTCACTTATAAAGAACTATCCAAATGGGGGTGAATGTCTCCCCTACCTTCTATTTTCTCTTATTCACCTCAATCTAAATAGGGCCTAAGGAGGAGCGCTGAGGGCTAATAAATAGCTTAGAGGGATAAGTGCAACTGAAGGTATAGATGAGACAGTTATATACGATTTATCTTAATCTAAGTTTATTATAAAATATAGAAATGTCAAATTTTTTGTAAGTTTTGGACATTGAATAGATTTGAAATAACTTTAAGAATATTAACTATTACGTCAAGTTGCACATAAACCTTTTACAAATATAGTCTTTGTGAATATAATTTTTGCAATGTATAAAATTCAGCATACTTTTGCATGAACACAAAATTCAATTTGGGACGTGCATTGCACGTGCCCCTCCTCACTAGTTTTATAAAAACTTAGGTTGACAAATAGTGAATATGATGACCCCTAGGATTAAATTAGGCTAAATTACATTTAAATACCAAGAAATATCTCTTATCTGTCACTTATATTCAAGTTGTATTTTGTGGCAGGAAAATGCTATAAGTTGTTAAAAAATTGACACATTAGTACTACAGATTATGCAAACATGAAAATATTTACCCGAATGTTTCTCTATAATGCTCACGTGCTTAATTTAGAGCTTTTTAACTATTAATATTTATTAAATTTGCTATCAAATCAATGAAAGTTCTCTTTCAAACTTATCTTAAATCCACTTTAAAATAGAGTTAGGATATGTCCTATGATAAATTTAGCAAATATTAATGGTTAGAAAGTCATAAAATTTTTAAAAATTTCGCGTTTGCATAATCGATGATGCTAACATGCTAATTTTTAACTACTTATGATATTTTCTATTGCAAAATACAACTTGTGATATATAAGTGACAGAGTGAGATACTTTGTGGTATTTAGGTATAATTTAGCCATTAAATTATAAAAGAGGTGGCTCCGCGCATTTATTTACATAGTCGTTCATTTGACTACGCCATGAGTTCAAAGACGACCGGTTTGTTTGGCAGGGCGTTTGACCGACCCAATGCCTACTATGTTTCATTTCTCTACGCAATTTCCCATGAGAAGTTGCATATACAATTGCAATCCCATCCTATCAATTAAGCCCAAGAGGGCAAAACAGCTGAAGAGATTGGCAATGAGGAGCTTATCTTTTGTCGCAATTGTTCTTTTCCTAGCACTGGTATGGACTAGTCCTCCCTGTTATTGTGCGAGATTAGCTCATCTCCCTCTTGCCAACGACTATCAACATCCGAAGCCAATACCTGCAGCAAGTGACGTGGTGGTTGCGAGACTGAGGAAGAAGCCAGGAGGCCCCCCGCCGCCTACTAGAAACCGAGAGATCCATCACTTTCCTCCGCGGGGGGGATTTTCTCCACCGCCACCCTCAATATAGCATGAGAAAGGTCTTAGTTTGTTAAAGGGATTAATATTGTGTTTTTTTTTTTTTGCCCGCTGAAGCTTGATGCATATGAATTTCAGACTCTGCTAGGGTTAATGGTGTACTTCATGCTCTTGTTTGTCAGGTTTATTTCTGTTCCGTTAATCAGTATGGTGGTTTAATTTGTTGGAAAAATTAAATGATGCTTGTTGACTGGAATTGCATCTTGTCCGTTATGTCATCTTCATACTTACATGATACTACTTATTTCAAATATTAATATCCTTATATACTTCTGAATCTACAACCATTCTTACTTCTAATTAAGAACACATCATAGAAATATATTAAATGATAGATAGTTTGATTTGGGGGGAGAGAAAAAGGGGGGGGGGGGGGGGGGGGGGGAAGAGGAAAAAACCCCCCCCCCCCCAGTCCTCA
>JBAKGM010000200.1:44334147-44346729 GCA_037177215.1 Asparagus racemosus | reverse complement strand
TCGGGCAATCAAACTCGATCACCAGAGCTTCTACTGCGTACTGAAGCTCAACCGCAACATCGATCGAATCGTCCAAGAGAAGCAAACTTGACTCGAGCATCGAGGAAGGCATCCTATCGCTACCGGTGAACCCACATTAAAAAAACAAGAAGGGCATTCTCTTCGCTTCTGTTGTAAAGAGCGACTCTTGATTTGTAATACACAATTTGATAAATACAAACCCGAGACCTAGATTTTTACACCAAACATTGTTTCACTAGCTTTATGTTATTGTTTATACCTAAATTTTAGTGTCATTTAGTTTTGTTTATTGCCACTGTCCATTAGCTTATTTAAAACCATGTATATTATATTAACAAAATTAGCTGGAAATCAATGTGATGAGCCCTCGGATTCATCATAAGAAAAAGGTTAAAACTTAGTATTGCTATCCACGCACGTTAGTTGACCGTGTCATAAATCCCGGGGCAACTTGCTTGTTTGGTAAAGTAAGGACTTTGACCCAATGCCCACCATACTTCATATCTGTAAAATTTCTCATATTAATTACTTGCGTATACGATGCTTATATTCCTACATATTTATCTTCAACCCCCTGAATTAAGCTAGAGAGATGGCAATGAGGAGGCATACTTTAGCTGCAATTGTTCTTTTGCTACTATTGGTGTTATTGTGCACAAGTCCTTACTATTGTGCGAGATTAGCTCATCTTCCTCTCGCCAGCGACCATCCCACGCCAATACTCGCAAAGGAGTCGGTCACCGTGAGTTTGAGGAGGAAGATAGGAGGCCCTCCGCCGCCTGCTAGAAACTGGCAGATCCACTACTCCACTCCGCCACTGAGAATTTCGCCACCGCCGCCCCCATTGGTTTAGTAGATATATAGTACGAGATTTTGTCTTAGTTAACGGGATTGTGTTTGTTTGCTTTTTATTTTCACCAGCGAAGCTTGATGATGATGCGTGAGTGTAAGATTGTAGGTTTAATTGCTTACTTCATGCTAGCTTTTCCTTGCTATGGTTTGTTTTTGATCTGCTCATTGGTACGGCCTCCGTTGATGGCCCGCGATGAAAATGTTAGTTGATCGGAATTCGCATCTTTTCGTACTTGCTATTAAATCAATCAAAGTTTTTTTTCAAACTTATCTTAAATCCACTTTAAAATAGAGCTGAGATATGTCTAATGATAAATTTACAAATATTAATAGTTAGGAAGTTATAAAATTGATATGTTGGTATCATATGAGAACATTCAGATGAAAAATTTCACGTTTACGTAATGACGGTACTAACATGCTAATTTTTAAATATTTATGATATTTTCTGTGACAAATTACAACTTATGATATATAAGATATATAAGTGACAGAATGAGAAAAACTTTATGGCAATTAAGTATAATTTAGCCATTAAATTATAAAAAGAGATGACTCCCCGCATTTATTTACATAGTCGTTCATTTGACTACGCCATGAGTTCAAAGACAACCGGTTTGTTTGGCAGGGCGTTTGACCGACCCAATGCCTACCATGTTTCATTTCTCTAAGCAATTTCCCATGAAGTTGCATATACAATTGCAATCCCATCCTATCAATTAAGCTCTCTACTATCTGGTCATATTATAGAAGATTCTAATCCGTTAATTGATTTGAGTTGATGGGGGTCTATATTGTGTTTAGGGTAATGACTGTATCCTTTTCCTGTTCCTATACACTCTTATGACCTAAAAAAAACTTCATTTATGCTTGACGATATATTGTGAATTGTTTTGTTTATAGCTAAATGGCATTTAATAAGCCTTTTATTTCACCATCTTTACCCTATTGTTTGCACCTAAACTTCATTTAAGTGTTATTCCCTTTTGTTTATTGCCACTGTCCATTAGCTTATTTTAAACGATGTATATTCTATTAACAAAATTAGTTGGAAATCAATATGATGAGCCTTCGGATTCATCATAAGAAAGAGGTTAAAACTTAGTATTGCTATTAGGGGTGCATTAGGTTCAGACACGGCTCGAATATGATACTTATCATATCCATATCCGCTTACCCATCTTATATACAAATACAGATATACCTCGGTAAGGAAAATTCATATCCATATCTGCTAAAAACGGATACGTTTACGGATATAAATGCGGATAGGTATGCGGATACAAAACAGATATGAGAAAACTAGATAGTATTGAAAAAAATATAGTTCATGTGATACAAAAGAGTTTGTTAATATGTTCATTATATCTGAAAAGCTAAGATTAAACATCTTGATCATCAAATTTAACCTCACATTTATAATCTAAGGATTAAAATTAAAATTATCGTAACAGTATGACTAATATGTTTTCGGATATTTCGGATACAAATCTGGATATTTCACTATAAAATCATATCCGTAACCATATCATGTCGGTTATAGATTTAATTAACCATATTTGTATCCAAATAGATACAGTTACGGATATTTTCTCGGATACGGGTACAGTTTAGCACCCCTAATTGCTATCCACGTTTGTTGACCATGTCAAAAATCCCGGGGCAGCTTGTTTGTTTGGTAAGGACTTTGACCAAATGCCAACCATACTTCATTTCTGTGAAATTTCTCATATTAATTACTTGCATATGCACGATGTTTATTCCTTTATATTTATCTTCATCCCCATGAATTAAGCTAGAGAGATGGCAATGAGGAGGCATACTTTAGCTGCAATTGTTCTTTTGCTATTGTTGGTGTTATTGTGTACAAGCCCTTACTATTGTGCGAGATTAGCTCATCTTCCTCTTGCCAACGACCATCCTACGCCAATACTCGCAAAGGAGTTGGTCACCGTAAGTTTGAGGAGGAAGATAGGAGGCCCTACGCCGCCTGCTAGAAACCCGCCGACCCACTTCTTCAGTCCGCCGCCGGCGCCGACAAGATTTTCGCCACCGCCGCCTGCCAAACACCAGCATATCCACTGCTCCCCACCGCCGCCTGCCAAACACCAGCATATCCACTGCTCCCCTCCGCCGACACCGACGAGATTTTCGCCACCGCCGCCCCCATTGGTTTAGCAGATAGTATGAGAACGGTCCCAGCAAACGGGATTGTGTTTGTTTTTTATTTATTTTTCACCAGTGAAGCTTAAGATTATAGGTACTTCATGTTTTTCCACGTTATAGTTTGTTTTTGACCTGATCATTGGTACGGCCTCGGTCCATGGCCAGTGATGAAAATGTATTACCATGATGCTCACTTCTAATTAGGATTTATTTAATGATTAAACTGAACTCTTGATCTTTCAAGATCTCTATCCATCGGATTACTGCTATTTGCTAAGAACTGTATTCCTTTCACTAGTTCAATACAAGAGAGTTTGAAAATCAATAGATTCAAAAAAATTTCTTTTACAGCTATTGAGGGCTTAGTGTAATTAACCATAAGATTAAAGATAAGTAACCCGCGTTAAATACTTGTACTCCCCCCTTTTCCTCAAAATTTTTGCTCCCACTTCATTTACCCACATCGCAAAGTAAAAGTTACTAGAGCTTATATTTGGGATCGTAAGGTAATCCTTCTTAATACTGCGCTCTGAGGAAGAAAACTTTGATGTAATAATTTATTTTCTAATATATTAATTGATTAATCCACGCGATAAGACGCATCCTAATAAAATTTTCCCAAAATCAGGAAAACCTCTACTCAATACAATTTTTAATAATAACATAAGAAAAAAATTGAAAGAAAAATTAAATAGCATAGATGTACTTATGCCTAGTAGAGACTAGCATCAAAGAGGAAGAGGAGGAGATAGATCCCCCTTCCCCTTTGAAGAACACAAGCGTTTGATTTCCGAACAAAATAACACCTCCAATGCCATCGATTCTTGTGCAAAGGGGCTGCCTGAATAATTGCTCGTTTTCTACGTTCTCTCGAAAACCAAAAGTTTTCGAAAACAATATTAATCGATAAAATAAAGAAAAATAATTGAAGAACAAGACTCGAAGACAAATCGGAGAAGGGAGTTATTACTTGTGATGCTGATTTGTGAAGAGGCTGCGGCCCTGAGAGATAACAGAGACATTTATAGAGACCTAACCCTAGTTGTTTATCGGTGAAATGACAAAACCACCCCTGAGTTTGGTAGATATTGTCAACGAGGGCTTTGGGTTTGGGCCTCATACGTAAAAGGCGCCCAATCCATTATGAAAGATAAAAGATTTTAACACTTTCTTTTTTAGGGGTTTTTGCATAGATACCTCCCACATCTTCAAAATTTACATGTATGCCCCACAAATCTTAACATTTGTAATTTGCCCCTCAAAACTAGCATATTGGACCTCTCCACCAGTCCAACTTAAAAATGTTGCTTTTTTAAACAAGGCAATGTCAAAATTCCCATTAATTTTCAGTAAAGGGGCAGAAAAAATCAACGTGGGAGAATTGAGAGACAATTTTGCAAATACTAAGATATGGAGAGTAATTTTACAAATGTGAAAGATTCGAGTATATATATACACACCCACACCCACACCTCATACACCCACACCCACACCTCATTCTTTTTATTCCCAAGTTTTTATTTGTACTCGTGTTGTATTTAATCCATGAATCATTGTATTGTATAAACTTTGGAATCCGCTTAACCCCGAGGGCGGGTTTCTGACTTCAAACTAGCAAAATTCCAACCTAGTTCATGTAAATTAATTGCCAACAACAGAGCTTTATATTTGATAGCGACGCATATTTTTTTTAGCATTTAGCACTAATCCACCAAAATACATACAAGCATATGAGTCCTAAAAACTAACCTAGACTCTACGCCAACAAAAGGACTATTTTATCGCGTCAACTCAATTCTCACGTCCATAGCATAGATCCTTAACTTGATATTATTTTGAATTTATGATACTTTTCTCTACTTTATGAACAACGAAAAGTCAATCGTCCACCTATAAAAGGGATGCCATACGAAACCATCGGAAGCATTCCTACTCATAAAAAGAACAAAGAGAAATCATAGGATTTCTTTGATCGATATGGCTCCAATCGCGTTTACTGCAAATATTCCCGACTACAAGGAGCTGATGAAGAGAAACGAGGAGCTGAAGAGAGAAGTTAGCAAGGGGAAGGAGAGGGAGGAGAGAATGAAGGAGGAGCTTGCGAAAATGAGGCAGAGGCTGAGGACGGTTGAGGAGGCCGGAGAAAGGCTCTGCTCTGAGCTTGGAGATCTCGAGGCTGAGGCCGTCATACAAGCCAGGGCCTACAAGTTGCAGATCAAGCATCTCTCTGACCAGCTCAATCTCTCTCGCGGGATTCTTCCCTCGGACCCGATAACCGCAAACTGAATCCTCCCATAAATTAAAAAAAAAAAAACTTGTTTTTTGGTTATCCCTTTCTATGTAGCATCCTTCCCCCCTGATTTGTGTATAAATATGATAGATAAACTTGTACTTAACCCGAAAGGAGCACCCTATGGATTTCTGATTCTTACTCCCATCATATAAGCATATAGTAAATTGGGACAAGATCTTTGCTGTACATTATACATGAATACAAATTCGATAGATTTTTCAGCTTTGATTTGATGAGTATTTGTGTTATGCACAAAATCTTGAATATACTTTACAAGGAAAAGAGCATTAAGAAGTTAGCGCTTGAGCTCGTGTGAAAACAAACACACCTCCTCCACCAACAGATCGGCCCAGGAGCATGTCACGATCCAGATATGAAAGATAATACAGTCCACCAGGCGAACGTCTGGGGAGAGAGAGAGAGAGAAAAAAAAAGAAACTGTTCAGAGACTTATAAGAGGTTTGAAACAATCAGCAAGGTAGAAGATTTTACCTTTCTGGACTCCTCACAGGCACCTGTGCTCTGAAAGTTCTGATGAACTGTAAGATCTGCAATATCAAAATGAAACCTCCATCATATAAAAGGTAATGAGGATATAGAAGCAATATATGAAGTCGATCACCATGAATGATGCTATACATTGGACATGGCATAATTCAAAATAAACCAGGTGATATCCCTTCTGTGTTTTGCTAACTTTTTAGTAGAATTGACCGGCACATCCATGGTGTTGCTGACGGATATTGAAAAAAAAAAGAGAAAGGAAAAGTGCTATTTACAGCAAAGGATTGCGTTACTGGATCTACCTGAAGGCTTAAAAATGATCGAGGAAGTATTGCTGGAGCTATCAAGGCTTGAAGCTGCTCGCTGATTTTGATATTCTCAACAGCTACCTGTGAGGAAAAGATTTGAGTACTCGAATAACACCCTGAATTCAACAAATGACAGAGACAAAATTATGTTCCGAGACTTTGATTAAAAAACTTAAGATGCATATGTCGTTAAACAGTTGCTGCCAGAGCAAAGCTGTGGGATACTGTATTAGGTTCAGAAAATGTATCCATGTCCATATTACCTTCACAACCCATTGCAGTTAGCTATGTCAACATAGTCACATTACAACGTGTATAGCTGCAAATATCTCTCCAGCTGCTGCCATAAGTGCATAGAACATGATTATAAATGAATTAATACATGTAATAGCTCCATTCCCTAATTCTCAAGTTTAAAGTACTTGCCATTAGAGCTTACAGAGCAAGCACCATAATACTGGAGAACCAGAAGAAAGCAAGTGCCAGAAACTCAGATTATAATCAAGCTGAAAAGTAGTATTTTTCAAGGTGGTTCCCCAATATCGACAAATACTTGAGAGTGTGCAAATATGTAGGCTGTGATGATTCATAAAGACAAAAAAAAAAAAAAAAGTGCAAATACATTCCAGTCTCTTGTTACTCCTGATATTATTTTTTAAAGAAAACAACTAAATCCTGACACACAAATAAATAGGTACCTCTTCAAACTGAAGATAAATGTTGCGGTTGGAAAGAAGTGAAAACTTTGCAGAAACCAGCAACGTGGCACCTTCTTGCTCCTGTCATCAAAACTTAAAGAACTAAGCCAACTAAAAAAATGGAAAATGCAAAGAAAAAGATATCTATAGAGGATGCTTGAAGCTAATGGAACAGTTCCAGTTCCGTGTGCAATTATGTTTGTTAGACATGTACAGATGGATGCAGTTCTTTCCACTGAGAAGAAGTATTGAGGACTATCTGGCATAAGGAAAGAGAGTTATCTGGCATGACAACCAGTCAAGTATCCGGTACAATATCATCATCATCATATTTGGCCTTTCCATCATAGTAGGATCAGCTATGGAGCACAAAGTTCCTTAAAACATATGAGTTGGAATGGTTTTCAACTTGGAACCAACCCTTTAAAATAGGCTACATTATATTAAAATAATGTATGCTATATCGTAACCACATATAGTTAGAGCATGTCTATGCTATTCAAACTACTATGCAATGTTTTAAGTTTTGCCACCTTACATAATGCGAAATAACGAATCATAATGCATTTTACAACACAGAAATCAGCTATGTGACTTGGCAACATTCAGGAAAGGATTAACACCAGCAGATGATCTAGTAACTAAAATCACAATTCATTAGCTCCTAACTTATGCAATCTATGCTCTAAATCCTCCCATCAAATCATTTGCAACAACAAAAACAAGTCAAAAGCATCATTTTTTTTACCATGGACATGAGGTGAGTCCTACTTAACTTATAATGAAGTTCAACAGAAGCCCTTCAATGTTCCTCTAAACTAAGTCTAGATGACACAAGCTCTAATCAGGGGGATGCTTCAACTAAAAATCAGCCTGCATTCACATGCATCAACAGACTCAACACTTACATTAATAGTTTGCATTTTGAAGATACAGATGTCAAACTTAAAGAAATGATTAGTTAGACTGATCTTATTCTTATATTTTAGCATAATTTGTTACAAGCAACCAATTCAAAATCTTAATATAGATGGGGACAGTTACCAATAAGTTGTTCAGTTTGTAAAGCAAAGACAGTTGCACAAATCAGTGCAGCAAAATTTTCTGTTAATACTTCTTTATAGTCTGTACCTATATCTAAAATCAGTGCACATAAGTTGCTTGGTTTGCGCCATTGTTCATTTGCATTTGAACATTTGACCAAAATCAGTCCATATACTTGTCAGCTCCCAACCAAGTTGAATGGTGCAAATTTAGAATGTGCTGCTTAAACAAATACATGATCCATAAAATCCTCTGTCTTCAGCTATTTCAAACTCGAATACATGATGACAGTACTTGTGTCTGCTATTGAGGATGATGAGCAAAGTGCTCTCAATTTTGATAGTGTGATGTGCATCATCAAGGAAAAAAAATGTTAAACTGATAAATAGATGTTTTGAATGTACATGAAGAAGTATAGCATAGAAGAAAAAAAAGAAAGAAAAATCCTCTAAATAACAACTTCAATTCTTTTTTACAGTTCATACTTGAAGCTTATGATATTCTTCGACTTTACAGTAAATTCACCAAAACATCACATGGACCATTTAGATTTACATCAAAACACAGTTATTCCTTTTAGCCGATTACAGCTATTTTGCATAATTATGTACATGTTCTTGTGTGCTATACAATAAGATTGTAACTATTGCGTAAACAGCTTTACGCAGGCATATAGGGCTAAAATATTCTAAACTCGCACGTATGTATTGAGCAGAAGTTAAACTCAACGTATAGCTCTTGTGGACATAAGTATGCATTCAACTAACACACTGATGCATGTAAAATATCCAATGTTGCAAAAAGACCTTTCTTACCTCCAGGAGGTCCTGTATGCTCCAACGCACAACATTACGCACAATTCCTCCATCAACCCGATCTTTGCATTCAAACTTCTGAAAAATTTGCCCCACCTGCAGGAAAAAAAGGCAATAGTTTTGCCCAAATCGACACTTTTAAGCGTCTCGACTCTCGAAAGAATATTAACCAATCCAAAATTCCATTTGTTTGTCTAAAAATCCAAGAAATCGAAAGGGCACCTGAAGAAAGGGAAGCCTAGCTGCGGCCTCAAAGAGAACAAGAACATCAGAAGCAGAAGTGTAATTCAACCGCCACGTGCCATCAAGCCTCTCCAGCTCCACCGGCGACCCCGCATCGTACCCTTCCACTCCCACCTGATCAGCATCAACACAACATTCTGACTGAAATACTGGACAACTGATTACAACCAACGAAGCAATGAAAAATAAATAAATGAGGGGAAAATTAGACATGCATACGAGGGCTTCTTCAATGGCTGATCGCTGGTCGGCGGTGGTGACGAGGCCTCGCTGGGTGTCCTGAACGGCCCTCAGCAGCTCATGCTTCTTCTGCTCCAATTCCAACGCCGCAGAGGAGGGACTGGCCGTTGTTGTTGTTCTTGAGGCGCCGACGATCGATGGGGGTTTGGTTCGCTTGTTGAGAGATTTTGGAAATGGGGATGTCGGGATTGAGAGGAGGTGATGAGTTGGGAGTTTGATGAGCCCCATTTTGCTTTGCTGCCAAATTGAGGATTTTTGGGTTGTGTGGAAAATAAGCAGCAAATGTTAAAATATGCAAAACCCAATTTTTTTAAATTCTTCTTTTCTTGGCAATATTTTAATACATAAGATTATATATATATATACACGCACACATTTTCTAAAAAAAAAGTTATGAAAAATATTGCTGACCACAGCTAAGAACAAAACTTACCACCTAAAAAAATGGACTTAAAGTTTTTTTTTTAAAAGTCTTTTTAGTTTAACATCATCAATGGAATTCTTCCCTTTTTCAAGTAGGAAAACCATCAACACACCCATTTCATTATATGAAAATCGTGTAGCTTCTGACTACTAGTCGTTTTTTCAACCAAATACTGAATTTGAATTACGAACTTGTATTTGCAGCAAATTAAATAGTCCCTTAATGCATCAAACTTTAATTTATTTTTTACTTTATTATTTGAAGTTTAAATTTGTCCAATATGTAAGAAGCTTATCCGTGAACATGGGTCAATTCGACCAGTGGGCCTAACGCGACCTATATTAAAGACGGTTCATAGGTCGAATTTAATTTTTTTCTAAATCCATGATCAGAGAGGCGGGCCTAGCCCACCATTGGCCTAGTCGGCCTAGCCCAAGGTACTATGCTTGTTTACTATTTCTTAAGAAAAGTAAAAATAATTTTTTATGCCCCTAAAGGTTCACTCTAGTTACCCAACACAACTATGAATACTTAAAAAAAATAGCCCAGCCCATAGGAATTTGGCTTACTTGAAGAATATAACGAATATAACTTGGAGGAATCTAACTCCTTAAACATTAACGGTTAGCATATTTTATCTTCTTTTTTTCCTCTAGTACTTGCAATTTAAATTTAAACTAAAAAAAGTTATTAGCTTCTCGCAGATGTAGGTCTTCGTCTCAAGTCCAAACAACATATATCTATGTGTTTATGATGTTTTTCTGTATGATGTTTATCTTTCCAATACACGCACGCACATGTTCGCGAGAAAAATTGAGAAAAATGTAAAATCGATGTTATTCTCTCTAACTGACTTAGAAAAAGAATGTCTTACAATCTCTAAAAGTAACCCCTCTCTCACCGACTTAGAAAAAGAAATTACAAACTTCCTCGATCAGTTTCCCGATTTACAAAAGAAGAAAAGATCGACAGAGATTCTCCCTTTTGTTTAAGGCCGGGTTCTTCATGGTGGCGATGGGAGCTTGAATCTTGTATTCTGTTAACGATCCGACCGTCTTGGCTTGTGGAACAGCGTTGAAAAGAACTCGCTGAGCAAGTTTTGAACTCTAACGAGTTTTGCGAACTCCACAAGGAGTTTGATCTTTCCCAAAAAGACTTCTTGCCTTCTGGAAGTCTCAGACTAAGTGGGAGTTAAAAAAGCTATAAGACTAAGTGGGAGTTAAAAAAGCTATAAGGCCAATCTCCAGGTCTCAGCCCAATCCTTTTCGGAAATTTCCCTAGTCCGAGAGAGAGAGAGATCTTTAGCTATTTTTTAGCTATTTATAGGGGATTAAGGGGTGTAACTGACCCCTTAAATCTCTCCTTGATGAGAGTTTAATGCCCCCAAATTGTGCAAAACGGTTTTGGAACCGTTTAGATCGTGTTTGAACGAGTCAAACACGAATTTCGTGTTCTGGAGCGACCCTCATGTCTAGAACATGGGGTTAGGACCCTCGCGTTTTGAGCATGAGGGTGTCCTTTGCTTTCTTGACTTCAGACGCGAGGATGTGCCCCCTCATTTTGAATGCAGTGGTGAGCCACGCGTTTTGATCATGGAAACGCAGTGGTGCGCCACGCGCTTTGAGTTTGAAAACACGGTTGTGAGCTACGCGTTCTGAGCTTGGAAACGCGGTGGTGAGCCCTAAATTTTGAACTTGGTGACGCGGTGGTGAGCCCCACGTTCTAAACTTGGTGACGCAGTGGTGAGCCTCGCGTTCTGAACTTGGTGACGCGGTGGTGAGCCCCGTGTTTTGAGCTTTGCAACGCGGTGGTGAGCCTCTCGTTTTGAGCTTTAAAACGCGGTGGTGAGCCCCACGTTTTATGCTTGGACGCAATGCTGAGCTTCACATTTCTAGATTGAAGAGATTGTTTTCTCGTAATCTCTTGGTTGAATTTCATAAGGACTTTCAAGTTGTAACCTTTATGTTCTAGAGTGATCAAATTGTAACTCTCCTCTACCATTGTGAAGGTCATCAGATTGTAATTTTCATCGACAGTGTTTTGTGGGTACTGACTATCATTAAAAATTTTAGACAGCCTACAGAACCCCCCCTCTAAAGTTTTCGAAAGTTTGCGGTTGACTGGGACAAGCTTTTGAAATACTTTGTATATGTTCTTTGTCTGACTCCGAGAAGGTATTGCTCCTTGTTTAAGAGACTTGCACTTTGCTTTGGTCCATGCTAGTTGTTACAAGGATGAACTCTGGGTTTTGAAGTTGAAACGCATGGCTGACTCTTGCGTTGAGATGCAGTGATGGCTCTCGCGTTTTAGAGTTGAGACACGATCGAGGCTGACCCTCACATTTTCAATTAAGCCTTTAGATTTTTTTAAGGTGCCAAAAGTATAATGATAACTTGGTATGCCTTTCATCCTTGTGGTTTGAACAAGATTTTGAGGACCTATCGCTCTATTGATGAGAGTCAATAAGTTTTAGTTTCGTCGGGGGACAAAATATGAAACTTGTGTTTTGAACAAGGTTTACATGGCTTGTGGTATGAACAAGGTTTAGGGCTTGTGATTTGAACAAGGCTTTGTGCTTGTGGTGTGAACAAGGCTTAGGGCTTGACATTTGAGCAAGGCTTTGTGCTTGTGGTGTTAACAAGGCTTTGGGGCTTGTGACTTGTTGTGGAAAGTAATTGCTTACCTCCTTTTAAGTTGCAAGTATACAACTACAAGTTATAGTATAAAGTTATCGATCCCACGAGGAACGTGAAGTAGGAAAATAGTCAAATTCGGTTCTTTTGTGATTATGCACGACAATTAGGAGTTTATTCGAAATAAAATAAAAACACGGTGAAAGTGTTGGTGAATAGGTTAGAAGCGCGGATGTGGATTATGCGCAAATGAAACGAGGAAAGAAAACGTGTGTGGAGAGATTAGAAAACGTGTGTGATAAAAACGAGGAAGAAAATGAGAGTGGAGGGAAATAAGATGG
>JBAKGM010000200.1:44295879-44314213 GCA_037177215.1 Asparagus racemosus | reverse complement strand
TTTTTTTTTGGTGAAACCCTTTTTTTTTTCACCCCCCCCCCCCCCCCCCCCCCAAAAAAAATCCAATGGCAAGTAGGTACAGAATATTTTTTTTAATTTGTAATTTCATGGCTACAATCCATCACTTTTCCCCCCTTTTTTTGTTAAGTTGGACCAAAAGAATTTTATATGCAACTTCAAGATACGCAATTTTTAAAGATCATAGTCCACAATGTGTTGTTTATTTTCTTTTGCTTCTACCCAACAACAATTAAGCTTTCAGACGTCAACATTCCTAATCATCCTTGGCTCTACGATTTTATCAAGTAGAAATTTTCTCTTCTATTCTTTAACCCTTCATGTCTTAATTCTGTAATTCTCTTCTATTCCCTAACCCTTCATGTCTTAATTCTGTATCTTAACCCTTGTTTTTGGCTCTACAATGCAGTATTGTGTGTAATTCAAGGTGGAAACTACAAAATCCTCGCCAAAAGTTACTATAAATTGATATAACTCAATGCTCATAGGCAGCAAAATCTGCCAATAAGAGTGTTACGACAAACTCAAATGAGAACAATCCCATCATCATGCCACTTTGTCCAAGAGGATATTTTAGCGGAGTCGATTGATACAACTAGGAATAACCGAGACTAAAGGACAGGAACTGGATGGTAAACGCAATACAATCATCAATTATCATGTGATTGGACAACAATAAGTTCCATTTTCTGAATTTAGACTTCAATTGTTTCGAAAAAATGAAGCAAGCATGTATGGCTTCGGAGGGTATTCTGTATAGTAAGATACTTTACACAATAAATGACCGGAGCCTAACTCGCATAGACGAAGCATCAAAAAGAAACCAAAAAACCCTTTTCCTTCATCATTACCCTTTGTTTCTTTTCCAGAATATACATGTAGCATGAACTCATAAGACCCCACCCTTCTTTCAAAAATTGTAGAATTGTCTGTAGTCAAAGAAAAATGCAATCTAGCAAAGGGTTTGGTCAACTAGTTCGACCCTGAACATCACTCAATTTTAATCTCAACTTCATGTTACTGGCTTGAACTGTTATCTCTTCTTTGGATGCCTCCACTTTTAGCACTCTGGCTTGTTTTCCCAGGGACGGAACAAAAACTGTATCACCGACCCCTGGAATTACATTTTGCTTCTCTGAAAAACATAAAAACCAGCAAACTTCAATGGAGAACTTCCTATCATAGAAGATGCTAGCTGAATGAATATGTAAACATATCAATATAATCATACAAAGCTTATGATGGACATTTACTTACCATTAGAAGGTTGAAGGGTGCTTGAAGATTCAATTTTCTTATTGACAATGTTAGATGATGGCAACGATTTGGTACTTCCATTTGATGGTCTACCATCACCTGTTTTAGAAATCTGCAATGCCTTTTGGGCTATTGCAGCTTCCCGAAACTGTTGCAGTTTACTGCGAAGGATAGAACGTGCTATGGTTGCAGTCTCCGAGACTGCTTTAAGTTTTCTATTCATTTGGACGATGCTGTGTTCAGAAATAGTCAGCTTTGCCGTCAAAAGTTCATCATGAAGCTTCCGTGACAACCTAATATCATACAACCAAACATAGGTATTTAGGTGCACATGATAAAGATGTTTAGAAGAATACAAGTAACAAAGGTTTATCTTTTCCTCTTTTTATTTTTTTTATTTTTATTTTTATTTTTATTTTTTTTGTGGGTTACTACTACTGCAGGAGATCAGGCCAGTTCAGTTCCTGGTATAGTCAACATGGCAGGTCCTTCCAGTTGGCATTTCGAAACATTGCTAGTTTACTATACTATCAAACAGGATGGAATATAGCTTACAATAGTTATGGAATATATGTTAAGACTGTTAGATGATATGTCAAGTCATGATCTGAAAACAAAATGTCAAGTATTAACAAAATGTCAAGTATTAAGGTCATAGTTGAATACAAAATATATGCGAGGAAAACCTCAGGATATTCCAACTTTTGAGAGAGCAGATAATAAATGGGAATATAGTTGGCAGAAAGAAGCACTAGCAACAATTGTAGAAAGTTAAGTCTAAGAGAGCAAACTGCAGGTAAGCATACATAAATATTTCACCCCACACACGCGCGCGCGGGGTTTTCCCACTAAAGATTCCATTATAGGGTAAGAAAATTCCATCAATAGTTTCATCAATCTAGAAATGTTTTGGCTAATGTTTCCACAGAGATCTAAATTTAAAAGAATGAGGGGGGGGGGGGGGGGGCCCGTAACCTCACCCCAATGCTATGGAGTCTGATTCCGAGCATCATCAATGGCTCATTTGGAATGCTATTTGCAAGCTTACTAAGAGAGGTCACCATATTAGATCCAATTCTATATTGACAAAGTTCTTGCGTGCAAAGTTCAATGCAGGCTATTCTTTATTTAACTCTTCATGGAACAAGCATTTCATTTCAAAGTATATACTAACAGATCTGGTTACTTACGCCACTGTCAATGCTACAATTTTGTACAAATGGCTGTAAATCCATTCATCTATTTGAAAGTATTTCCACTTAAGCTATGTTAATGGCACAATTTTCTAGAAAAGACTATCCATTTCTTTCCTCTTATTGAGAGTGTTTCCAGATGGTCACCTGGAGAGGGAAATTTCATTTCTGGAATGATCGTGGCATGGTGAATCTTCATCAGTTGTTTTTGTGGCAAATTCAACACATCTAGAATCAAAGATTTTTTTTTTTTTAATGGCGATGGAATATGGAACCTTCGGTATCTATCTTGCCTATAGTTTTGTTCATAGCATTGAGAAACTGAAGTAGCATGTTAAGGAGGCAAAATGACTCGGAGCAGTCAAACTAGTCAATATTTAGTAACTATTCTTGGGGCGGTGGTAGAGCTTCTAGGACACTAGTTCATCCGTACCAACTCATCTAGCTGATTAGACAGATAACTTATGCCATTGGATCCAAAAGACAAATAAATTAAAGTTAATAGCTAAGATAAAGTTTAACACAATTGGAGTAGTTAGCACTAGTTTCTTTGTTTAGTCCCACAATGAGGGAAAGATGATAGCTTTCTATAATGATCAGAAACAATCGTGTCACGAAAAAATCATGTAGATAAGTAGTTATGAATAATTGTACTTACATCAAATAGCGTTCTGCCTCTTGAAGATGTTGTTGAAAATCTTGTTTAAAAGTCTCCATGTCAACTATGACCTACATGTAAGGATTAAAAAAAATACACTTTTATGGATTGTTACCAAATAATTAGTCTTAGGTATCCAAGATTCTTTCATTATTCAACTATTAATTTCCTTTCAAAGAAAACAATAATTCTCAAAAAGTAAACATATTAAAGGTCACGATGGGAATTTCACAAGAATTTACTTTTATGTAGAAGGAAAATACAACCCAGCTACTTATATGGTTTCTTATTCTGTACACGTGTTACTAGTTCTCCCCCGACATCTTCATTAAAGTTGATGTGATGGGGAAAAAAAAAGTGAGGTAACGAAATGCCCGTCATTTTACTCTTAAACTGTGCGACGTTTCACGATGGCGAATAAGAAAATCTTATCATATCGTTTGATGTCAAAATATCATGTAATAACATAACTGCTGTGTAGTACTCACAGGAACAGACTAGAAGTTTTAATCTTAACTTTTTGATTGCAGAAAAAAAACTTATAATCAAAAAGATCAGAAAGGTAGCTTTACTCTCTTAAACCAAGCATCCAACACTTCTTTTCTTCTCAACAGTGGAGTTTCCTGAATCCTCCTCAAGTTCCAAAATTACACATAACTCCTCAACTTGACGAATTGATGAATAGCAACAAGGCAAGGTGGGGATACATCATTGCTAAGGTTTTCTTTAGAAGATGGAGGCTAACTAGCTGTACTCCTTTCATACAGAGGTCACTTAAGTAGAGAGCATTACAGACTTTGTATATACACAACGTTTCTTCTCTAAGAAAACTAGACCCGAACCCAATCATTCCATTCAACTGAAGAAACATGCCATATGCGGTGCACTAAAATCCTAACCTGAGCCCAGCCACTCTTTTACACATATGCCCTGAAACACCCTGGAGATTCAGGTTTCACAGTTATAGCACCCTTCGGGTATTCCCTTCAACTGAGGAAACATGCCATTCGTGGTGCACTAAAACCCCAACCTACAATGCTACTAGATATAAACCCCGAATCTGGGAGTATTGAATGAACGAAATACATGTCACAATCGAAAAACCAGCAAATCATATGCAAGGAATTTAACAATTTACTTCATTGATTTCAGCACCAGATGTTCCATGTAGCTTGCGTGCTTTTTCTAATATGCGATTGGATAACCCTAATCTTTCAGCAATATTAATGGCATTTGAACGACCTGCAACAACAAATGCCGAAACTCATGTAGTATTCAAAAAAAAACAAAAGCAACAATGCTCACTGCTACATTTCATAATAAACATTTGACTGAGTGCATGTCTTTGATACCTGAGAAAATATTCTTCTTTGTTTTAGGAAGATTGATAATCTTTTTCTTTTTTTTTTGGTGACGAGGGAACCTTCGCTAGCACACTCAATTGCCCCCGCTGAGCCCCAGGTTCGATCCCTACCTCCGGAAGGGGATTCGCCTCATTACCAGGGTCCCATCCCCACTATTCATGGGCGACCGGCGCAGAGGACCCACCAAGCCAAACAGTCTTGAGGTTGAGTGTACGAGCCAAGTAAATCCCTGGACCTCCCTAACCACCCTAACACCAAGGAGACCAGGTGAATGCCTGCACGAGGTTTCGAACTCAGGACCAGCAGGGCACGAAGTCCTATGGAGATCTCCTCCACCTTTGGGCTGCTGACCACTAAGTCCCACCCGCGGGTGGTGATTGATAATACATTTAATGCACACTAACAACAGTCCAAAGTATTACACTTCCTTTTTTTTCCCTTTATTCACGCCGAGGAACTATTCACCAAAAGTTATCTTTTCAAAACCATTTAAGGATTTTTGTGGTTAATGCATTGTGCACAAAGGAAACCCATATAACACATAGATGGAGATAAGCGGTCACAGGCACAGGTTGAACAGTGAACATCGCTGTCAATAACAAGGGACTACACAAGTAGAAAACCTCTCAAAATTTCTTTTTTCTTGAACAAAATTTTTACATATCACTCAGTCTTACAATGTTTCCTTCAAGTACTTCTAGCATACATCTTTTCTAGTGCCACTTCATTACACAGTACCTAGCTCAAGATAGTCATAGACTTACTTGGAGTGACAGCAGAGCTCAAATAATCCTAATATCATATCACACACAGATGTAAATGTATGCTGTTGCAACTGGTCCACATAGCTAACTACTGTAACTTTCTACCCAATTTGCTTGGTTATCAAGGATCACGTAACAATCTTGTGAGCATTTCTCCACTTTAACATCCTACTTTGACTGCAAGAATGGCATCCTTCTCAAGCTCACCAGCATAAGCTTGCAATTGATTCACTTTAAACCAAATCTTATCACAGGGTCCATGACAATCGTTGTGTTTTATCTTAATTCTGTTAGGCAACAATTATGCAAGTCTATTGAGAGGATTTAACATATTATGTTCTATCACATTTTGATTGTCAAACTAGCATACAACTAATACATGACCTGACCAAAATGTTTGCAAAACGAGAGTAGTAGTAGTCCTTGATCTGTTAGATATCTTCTAGTTATCAGTGTTCAAATTATCAGCGGAAACATGAAAAGAGAAACCACCTACATCAGTCTGTTCTCTAGAAAACATTCAAATTAGTCTCACATTAAATACATTATTGAAGTGCACAGATAAAAAAACCAACCTGGTATTCCCCAGAGAATCTTATATGTTGGCTTTAAGCTCCTTTCATCAAATTCTACACAAGCATTCTCAAACGCATCATTACTGTGAAAAGAAAGTAACAGAAAATATTAACAGCTATCTTCAGAGTTTGAGAAAAGAACAAAATATAAGACCAACCAAAAAGAATACTAGAACATAACTAACATGGCAGCATTTACAAATTTCAAATATAGGAGAGTAATGAATTTATAAAAATCTGGAGATAATTACAGTGGAAAAGAAATACAATGCATATGGACCAGTAAGGTAACTAAGGATCTAAAGTGAAAAAAGGAGGGCAGGAGGGAGAAGGTGGGATAATCACTTCCACATCGGTTTTGCATATCTATTATGTGCCAACTGGATGTGTTTCCTTTGGTCCACCTAGTAAAGAAGTTGACTATCGTTCATGTCAATCTGAAGGTTGGGGAGTCCCAATATTGGTCTTGGAGTTAAGACGACAATGTCCTTGTAACCCTCAAACCAGAAAATCCTATGTTGTTATCGTGTTTTGTATCTCCATCAGAAGAAATGTAGTACTACCTCTTAAAGCCAGAATGTTGCAGATGAATTCTGAAAGTAGTTTCGTAAAGTCAAGAATCATTGTGTTTGCATCAGTTCGCAGTTCTTTTCCAGATTTTCGTAGTAATGATGAAATAGAAATCATAGGTGCAAGAACAAATAGAATTAATAGGTGCAAGTAAATGGATCCTTCAGGATTGAATTACATACTGCAACAGAATAATGCAAGTGTTCCAAATAGTAAGGAATTTTCAGTTTGCATGTCACTGAATATGTTAAGCTAACACATTTTTAAAAATAGATTAAGGATTATAACTTGTTTAGAATATAACTAGACACGATTACAAGGGAGAACAAATTCAACTATTAGTGAAATAAAAAAAATATTGGCAATTTTGCAAGTAAATTAGTAAAACTATTGCAGCAAATTTGATGTTACTTAAGATCATACCTATGGTGGACTTTATGTATAATAACCAACATGGGGGTCCCATTATGTAACGCTTTGACAACTATATGACACACATAAGGTCTTCCACCTTCCTCAACATAATCTTTAGGTGACTTCCATGTCAGCTCCTATTATTATTATCTCCATATTTGCACTGCTTGAAATCATACATGAAAACTTAATGGAGCACATTTCCCTCCTTACAGAGAAATGCAGATGGACCATCCTGTCCAGTAGCGCACCAAAGATCAAGACAAGATGGTTTTGGCTCGTAGTTTAAAACTTGTTACTTGTTCTGATATAAGTTTCTAGAGGTTAGGTCAGTCAAATCTTGTTATGTGCTTGAATTTAGAATTTCAACAAATTAGGTTGGTTTTGTATGATTTACAAGATTATGTTAGTTTCAATTCATTCTTTAAGTATCTCTAACTAATTGCTATTGGTAACAGTGTAAATAATGTAGAGTTTCTTTTTGAAGATTGCTTATTAATTCACTTCCCCATTTCCAGTAATATAACCTATTTCTCTTGCACGTTAGTTTCTATTTGAAACTCCTTTAAATTTGACACGTCATTACTTCTCTAATACCACAGACCAAATCACTAAACAAGCATCTTCCAATATTAGGCATCTCTTTCGTGTTATTTTCTATTTGGAACTCCTTTAAATTTCATACACCATTACTTCTTTAATGCCACAGACCAAAAATCACTAAACAAGCATGTTCTGATATTAGACAGGAAGCCAGTTACCTGTACTTCAAAGTTTTCAGTTCTCCATGATGTGTTGTAGCTATCGTTAAAAAAGAACCATATTCAGCAAAAGATTCTAGGAGTGACATCCCCAAGGCTGCTCCTTCAAGTGGATTTGTTCCTGCACCAACCTAAAATAATACATGACATGACATTAAATATTGTTTCAATCATATGGAGCTCGGAACCTACATTATTTCTTTGCAATGAAATAAGCAATTTGAGGAGTGACAACCTATCAACCTAGTTCTTTACTTACAACTACAGTTCATTTGAATCAATAAATCCACATATCCTATGCTTAATTTTGTATCTTTCACAAAGCCGGTAACAAGCAAGGTAAAGCAGGATCGTCTTTGCCCGCTAACAGATTTAGTTGGTTTGAATTAAATACTTACAGAATGGTGAAAATAGCTCTCAGGATGAAGGGGAAGTTTCATTGGAGTTACATTAGAGTGAATCCTAAAACACATGCATGGATAAATAACAACTTTTTCAAGGAATTGGACACTGTCAAATAAGTAATTAATGGTATCTGAGTCTCCCTAGTCCCTATTCCATAATACCTATCCATATTCCAAGGGCTCTAATTACAACAGGTTTCATAGTGGTATCTTAAATTCAAGCATTATGCATTTATGATTGTTTTGTTAGTCAAATAGGTTATTCAGTGATAAATTTTGGTTAGGTAACGTCTATCATGAGTAGGGAGTTCTGTCCTTTGCTAGCGTGCATTTGATTGGTAAAGATGTAAAACTACTACTTAACCACGTGACAGTTCAACATGCTTACTGAAAGACGCTCAACATAAAAGAAACTTATATTTTTGTTGATGAGTATGTTGCATTTTACATTTATAAGGTTCATAACTTAGTATACTTACTTCGTCCAGAAGCACCAGTGACTTGTTTGTTGACTGTGCACGGAGAGCCTGGTGAAAAAAGAATATTTGAAGTAAGATAGGAACTGCCCACCAATATAGAAACACTCTAACAGCTCCAGACAATAATTAGCTTTATCCTTGAAGAAATGGTAGAAGATGCTCTCTGAAATCCATGTAGACCTGCCTAAATGAGGGGAAATTAAAGATAAGGACAAAACTATATAACTTTACTGTGGTTCATAGTTGACAGACCTTGGTACAAATCAAGTAAATCTAAATCATTTAAGTCAAATAATCTGATTAGGCTTGTGTGACATTGTCCCGCTAATTCATTATAGATGCAAACCCACTTATGAAAAATATTAAGACTTTCTGGTGGATATA
Organism: Asparagus racemosus; assembly: GCA_037177215.1. Classification (NCBI taxonomy): domain Eukaryota; kingdom Viridiplantae; phylum Streptophyta; class Magnoliopsida; order Asparagales; family Asparagaceae; genus Asparagus; species Asparagus racemosus. The sequence goes on along the minus strand of JBAKGM010000200.1, from coordinate 44,305,372 downwards.
AATTTCTTTTTCAATATTCTAGGCATATAAATGGTAGAGAGATTAACTGCTTAGGCTTTCTGTTGAGATATTTGTTTACTTAATCTGTTAGGCTGAGGTAAAAAAACAAAAAACTTTTCCTTTTCCTCCTTAGGTTTCAGCTTTTTTCATATTTACTTTTCAGAAGTAGGCAGTTGGTACATCAAGCGTGAGGAAGTTCCAAAAGGAAAGAAAAAGAAACCGGTCTGCAGTTTAGTTGACATGAGGTATATATCTGTAAATGATAATGATCGATAAGTTTTTCCTTGACCTATACGCTGCAAATAATTAATAAAAAGAAAGATAAATTTAAAATGCAATTATGTACAGAATAACATTATTATGAAAGCCACAGTGTTTTCATATGGAGAATAAAATTGAGAGTAATCTAAACCTACACTGATCTGTTTTAAGTGGCCAGAAAAAGTAGACAATGACTGGGTGAGGGACTGCTCATCGCCAATATCAGCAAAAATTGCATCAAACCATGGAATTTTCACAGGTTCAGATGCCAGCACATAAAGACCTGCAATTCCAAAAAAGTTTGAAGTCACAAATCTCCCAGTGCAAGTGACAGAAGTCAAGAGAAGTAGAAATTAAAGAAAATTCTGGAGCAAGTATAACTCGTAATATCAAAATTGAATTGGCATCTTAGACTCATATCTCTCGATCATGAATGAGAAATTGGGGTAGGGAAGTATATACTTTCTCATATCTTTAGATATATCATGGTCATGTTACCCAATAAATATAATATAACTTAATTTTAAAAGGGGTTTAACATCCATAATCATATACCTTGTGATGGGGTAAAAATTATGGAGAACAACTATCTAAAGAAAATTTTACCTTAATTGGAATGTTAGGTTATCCATGCGAACAATAAGAGACGCGCGCGCGGACACACACACACACAATACAATCTAAAAACAACTAATTTAGTTTTCTCAAAGGACAAGATTAAAGGATAATCTTAGCAAACTCAATATACGCAAAGCACTAGTTAGAATGGTACCAGTTTGGGTATGCGCAACGCACTAGTTAGAAGGATACCGATTTGGGTTTTGTGTTCGGCATACAGGCAGGCATTGGGCTCTTTAGCTGCCTGCAGCCTCATAATGGTGCTTGGGTGTGGTTGGGCTGCACATAGGGCACCTTCTCGTTGGCAGGAAAGGCTAGATTCTCATGCCGCGAGGCCAAGCACAATAACACATGCTTTGCACATACATTAACCGTAAGAAGTATGTGGACTGTCATTCTTTGGGGTGTGATTTGTGGCAGGCATTTAGTGGTGGAAGACAGGATATTGTGGCTCATATGGTGGAGTTATTCTTCTGCCAAGATGACGAGGGCTCATCTGTCATGTAGGAAAAAAAAGGGACGGGGGGTATTAAGTAGGAGCTTGCAATCAGGCCACCACCCTAGTAGAAGGATCTTAGGTTGAGCCTTGGAGGAAGAGGCTGATGAGGGCCCCTGATGCTCCTCGACTAGCCTCTCAGCAGACCTTGTCCGAGCAAGGTACACCTCATACTGACACCATATCACCAACATGCATAAATAAATTTGATGACCAATATGTATAAGCATGCAACAATTCATTGCTAACAATTTACAGGAAAGGAGCATGCATGCACCAAAAATTAAAAGATTTTCAGTTACATTTTGGCAACACTGTACAGCGAGGTGTTTCCTTAAAGTGAGTGTGTCCATATGCATGGAGTACGAGTGTGAATCCATACACATACATGCTAGTCAATGTAAGGAGAATATTTAGACAACGATACTTTGGATATGTCAAGATTAAGGGCTTAACAGGCACCCATGACCCACACCATCTAAAAAGATGATAATGGACTCAGAGGTAGCTAACCTGCCTTAGCCATCAAAGATGCTAGGCCAACTGTCTTTAGACTGATAGTTTTGCCCCCGGTGTTTGGCCCAGTAATCACCAGAACAATGGTTTTCGTAGAAACAACAAAATCCACAGGGACAGGAGGTTCCTTTTCCAATTCCAAAACCTGAAAGGGACGTGAATATGAGATGAGACAAGCATTTATAAGCCTGCCAGAGACCCAATGAAGAAAATGAAATTACTTAAAAACTCAAAATTCATGACTTAACACTCACTCTGTTTTTCAAGAAGGAAAGATGTAACTCAATATTATCTTGTGCTGTAGAATTGTTCCCTTGCAATTTCTTCCTCCTTATATCCTACAGGCTTAAAAACTATTGCATTAAAATGAGATAGGAGCAACACCAAAATGAATGCAGGAAGAGAACAGAATGTGATTGAGCTTGGGATTCCTGATAGTAAACAGAATGTGGTTGAGATTGGGGTTCCTGATAAGGAAAACAGCTATCAGTGAATGGGCTGGATAAGAACTTATATTTCCTTCATTTTTTTCTTCTTCCTCTTTTGGATAGGGAGGGTGAAGTTGAGATGTTAGCTTAAATAAAGGTATTATTGAATAATAAAAAATAAAACAATATATCAACATTTAAGGCTAACATCTGAGACCAAACTCACAGCAGTAGCAACAGCAATATCCTTTCTGGCTTTGTTTAGACTCTCCCGATGTTGTTGAAGTAACAAAGGGTGGTAAGCTTTCCGCATGTATAATTTCCACTCCCTTCGAGGAAGATCAGAAAATGAATTCCTTTTGAAAGACTTGTGCATGGGAAAGTTGCCATCATTGGTGTTCATATCACCTGGTAAACATAACTCTGGAATTGTACCATCATATGCAATACTGTACTTTGCTCGGGCACTGACCTACACAGGCAAAGATTCAGAAGAACTAAGACAACAAAAGAATAATAAAAGAAAAAAAGGTGGGAGAAATTCTGTAACACCCGCATAATGATAACCAAAGCTTACTCCATCACTGTAGCATTCATATTCATATATAGCCTTTTCTCAGTTAAAGTAGTCCTAGTATCTATATCCTAACATTCTTCAGAACACAGACAGAAAATTCAAGTATCTAATAATTCCAATAGAACATAGGAGAACATCTATCAAAAGAAACTAAGAATCACTGAGAGATATTGCAAGCAATATAGCTTGTTCAAAAAAAGAGAAAAGGTAACTACTATTGTTTGATAACCAAGTATTTTACATACTAATGTAAATTCCTATATCTAGAAGAGAGCCAAACCACCCTAAACACTACCTTGAAACAATAACCAACAACCTATAGGACTGAAAGTTCACAAGTGGCAATCACAAAATTTCAATGTGAAGCAGCAGGTACATGATAAAATTTCTATAAAGAAAACATCCAGAAGCTAGTAATATAAATCCCACAAAAAGTAGCTTCCAACCAAAGTGCAAAGGAATCATATCCCTGCATGGACAAAATGCTATCTACTAAGAGCAACAAGAAAATGATGAATGGAAGGTATGGTGATGGTCGCTTACAATATCCAGTTGAATTATGACGTGCAACAAATTTTCAATGTGACTGAGTTCTGCCAGTATCTGCAATAAGAGAAGAAATGATATGGTTAGAACAAAAAACATAAAATATCATTTCATAGAATAGCTTCATCAGAAAATTTTACAGAACAGAAAGATCTAATTCTCAAACCTTATCACTTAATTTTGAGAGTACATCTTCTTCAGCCTTGTATACTAAAGCTCTTGCTTGTTGTAATTCATCATTCAGGGGGACAGCAACTATTGGCTCCATGAAACTGGCAGCACCTGAGCCACTAAGAAAAACATGATTTGTGTCAAATATTAGGCCAGAGAATATTTCACATTCCACATAAACAAAACGCCTACCAAATTCTCTGAGTGTGCCTAACAAATGAGGGGGGAAAAGATGACACTAAAGAAATATATTGACCGATGTAAAACTTGAGATGCATAGAATAAAGAAACACATTTTGATCCTATCTTAAAAGACCCAGGTGGAATACTTAAATGAGGTTTTCTCTGTCAAATTCACCAAAGATAAAAGAGAAAAAACACAGCAACTAAATGGATATTTTGTTCAAGTTTATATCGGTTGTCTTTTCTGACGAGTCAAGCAATTTTCAGGTTTTGCTAAAGTTCAAAGGAATTGGAGGTGTTCATAACTGGTGAAGGCGGCTGGAGGAGTTCGAAGAAGGTTGGAGGATATGGAGGCTGTAGCAAGGAAATCACGACCACGACCTAAATGATGCAATATACTTTAGCGGTCCATGCTGCAAAAGGAGCTCCATGACCTAGGCGGACCTAGGTACCCTCAGTACCGCCTAGGCAGTCTAGGCGCCTACTTTTTTGAATGGTTTATTCGCTTAAAGAATGCAGAAAAGAAGCAGAATTGGATTTTGAATATCCATTTACACCCCCACGTGCCCTCAACTAAAGGCATATCAAACACGTCCTCTAGTGTAAGCTACCTTTTCACTTCAAAGACACGGACACCATTTGTGGCTAGTTGAATACTTCATCAACATGCCTTGCACGTAATACAATGTGTCTTTTCTTCTTTCAAAATTCATGTAAAATTATAGTCATAATAAAAATAACATGTACTAGCAAGTTGGTCTACATTCCAATATAAGATAGAGGTACAAAAAGTTACTTCATTGAACGACAAGAGAGAATTAGAAGGCAGTCTCTAGTTCTAAATGTTCATTCAAATAAAGGAAATTTTTAGTGCATCACAAGTGAGTATATGTTATCAGACTAACCTGTAAAAAGAAAGAGTAAATTACATACACACAAAAAATCCTAGTTATAACATGTTTTGAGAAACCATGTCAACTATTAAACTATAAGATCAAATGCTCAACTATTAAAACCCCCCACTTCTTGGAAAAACCAATAACAGAAATGTGCTCCTAAACGCCCAGCACTTGCAAGGATTTCATTCCCTTATCTCTTTGTTCGTGAGCATAAAAAAAGAAAAAAAAATGAACGATATTATTAGTTAAGGGGGTTACCTGTTCAGCTTAGTACCCTACCACTGTGTTTCGTTAGTATTAAAGAGAAGATATCCCATCTACTTGAGAAGTATCCAACCAAAAACTTAAATTTGGGGAAGACGGGCACAATGGACTCAACAACCAAAAGAGGAATGCTTGGTTAAATCACGAATATACCAATTTTCTCCAATTCCTTAACCCATTACCTATGGTAGGTTTATCAAACTCTTAACTTAAGACATCTCCGATTCCAATAGTCAAAGCCACTGATCCAGGGTGTATCAAATGCTTAGAACAAACCCAATTAATTGGATCCAGGTCATCTGACAAACAAGTCAGAAATAAAAGGGCTTGAATCTAATTTATCCAAGAAAAAGACAATTGTATTGGGTTAGTTATACTCTAAGTCTGAGTTGAAGCAACCTCCAAACTTTCCAAATGCACTAACTCATAATACCATCTCAAGAATAAAAAGAGTACTTTTTCAAGGAAATGGCTTTCATGGATTTACTTTGCTAGGCTTATAGATAATGTTACCATAATAAATTTTAAAAGAGTTAAATCTTCTCTTTTTCTTAAGGTCCATATGTGTTATCCGTAATCAGCTCACCTGATGGGCTTTCACTTCAGCCATTTAACATTTCTTACTTACTTAGGACCAGCATGGATTGACTGTAATTTATTAATTGCAGCTCGGTACTGTAGCATGCATGCATGAGATACTCATAAAGAAACATAACCTAGCAACTTTATCTCAGTTACGCAGTGTTTTCCTATATTGATTTATGTTATTACCATTTATTCTATTAGACATGAAGCTTGCATAATTGCATTACACATGTCCAGGCCATGTTAAGCCCTCTCTTCGCTTTTCTTAACTTTATTTTCCTTTAATTTGCTTCCTTTTTTGTGTTCACGTACTTCCTTGCTCCTTCACAATTACCCTGGTAGTCTCTATGCCAATAATATCTTTTACCACAGTAAAAAGCACCAGTTGGTTGCATGTTAAGCATTTGGATAATTCTCCTCATATTACTGCCCTGAGGTCAGCTAAACAATTTACAACTCATATCAAACAATGTCAAGAAATCAAATCGAAGGGCCATAAAATACTGCATATGAGCCAATCAGTTACGTCTATATCCATATACTTCCTCGTAACTCATATCTTTCATATCATAATATGTCAAGCTTGAATAGAGAAAGTTAATAAATAAGGGGTTTTGCAAATATACCCCTCAATTCATCCATATCCGCAAAATCCCCCCCCCCCCAAAAGTCTTGCAAAATTACTCTCCAATTCTCTCAACTGAGCTTTTTTAGCCCTCCCACAGAACAATTTAGTTTTAAACGGGAAAATGATACAACCTTGTTGGAAGTTATTGAAATTTTTTTATATTGTAATGTTTAAAAACTAACACTGTTAAGTGGGAGGGTTAGAAAAATCTAATGTGAGAGAATTAGGGGGTAATTTTGCAAATACCAAGATTCGGAGGGCAGATTTGCAAATAGGGAAGATTTGAGGGGTATATATGCAAAAACCCTAGTAAATAATATGAAGCATGCATGCTCATCACTATTCTGATGCAAGTTGGAAATCAGCTAATGTAGACTACGTAATCCTGCGTGTCAGTCTTTGCTCAGTCCAATAATGCTTCAGCATGATCATTTATGGATTCCACAAAACTAGACCCAAGAATTGTATACCTAACAGGATCCAACTAAATATAACATACTTCAAAGTGAAGGATCTAACCTAATAAATCAGTGTTCCAAAAGACTTAATGTTCATAGTAATATAAGATCTTCAATAAAATGTGAGTGGTTACTAGAGTGATGCACGCAATCTATAACTAACACTTGCAAATGAACGCAAGTGGTAATGGATATTCATAGTATTATAAGTGCTTCAATATTTTGAAATGCATACATGTTGAATATATGCATATTCCCTGATTCCTTGCTACAAGGATATAGACTTCCTCTGAAGTTAAAATTGCAGGTAGTATAAATCTTGACTATACAGTTAGTTGCAAGCAGGCCAAAATGAAAAGTGGATATAGACTTCCAGGCACCTGGTCAACAATAATCCTTCAAAAGATGAAACCCTATCACCCATTGTTTTCATGCACCATCTTCCATTAATACTGCAAACTTCCTAGAATAATAAAAGACAAAGATTAATATTACTATACCAATTTGTCAAACAAAGAGAGACAGGTGAAATACAATATGTAGGCAGAAAAAATACCATGGTGGAACCTTGACTCTGATCTTCTCTTGTTAACTTGTCCATCAGTTGTAATAACTGAATATAAAACAATAGGTATCTATTAGTTTTAGCAGTTTAAAAAATAAGCATAAAAAACAGAAGATACAAACTGTTTGGCAAAATATAACACCCTGGAAAGGTTTGGGCCATCCAACATATATGTACCTACAAAATTTTATGTGAAAAATCGGGTCTACCATATTTTCAGTAGAAACACTGCCTTATTTTCACTAGTAATACAAAAGGTATGATTAGGCAGAAAATATGTCTCTCTTCAACAAGAGAAACCTTCTACTTCATGACACAAACCATTAAAGGAAAATCTATTCTGGAATGGCACGTGAGTTTTACCATTCAACTATGCAATTACTAATAGAACATCAATGAAATTTCTAGATGTGAACTTGCAAGATGCAAGCTAAATTCCACATGAATAACAAATTAAATCTAAAATATTTGCCTCCAGAGAGAACTGAAAACTTTTACGATTAAAGAACAAAGAGATATTAGTTGGCTATCACTTTACTCAGGGAATTATGTTTGAGTTTGCAAGTTTGAAAATGTGAAATAGGGAAACCAAGTTTTTCCACGACTCAATTGATGTACTAGAGGTTTCTGCTGGAGGAAGAAATAAAGTAATGCAAATGTAGTGATTAACGAATCAAGCAATAAAAGAAGCCAACCACCATTAAGTCCAAGGAATAAGCAAGTGGCCAGAGAGAACAAAAAGAATGGTTCTCGAACTCTTTGTACAGAGTAGACGGCAAGGAAAAAAAGGCAAAAAGCATCTCAGGATGTTGTGTAGGGGTGATATACATCGTGGTAAAGTACCTGTCACTCAAGTAAGATGCAAAAAGAGTTTCAAGTTATTACAAAGGAGAAGTCGTCTGTAGTTACTTGGAAAAGTTTGGAATTATGATATTAACCAGCATGAACAATTTCAAATGCTAAAGCAATATAGCTACAGTACCTTCCTGTCGAGCGCCCGCACTTGGTCTCTGTAACGTTTCAATTCAGAACTCTGAAAAAAAAAACTAAGCAAATAAGAACTAAGAAGTTTTCCAGCTACCCGTGCAGACTAATAAAGAAGGCTGAATATGTTTGATATGGGAAAGATTGACACCGGAAAGTATTGGCAAAACTTCATATCCACTCAACAAATTCAGGCCAGTGTACATGCATATTAGATCAGATGAGAAATCTGAAAACAATCTGTATAACAGACAGCTTCATGTTTGACAAGAATTGACATGAAAACAAGATGGGGTTCAATTACAAATAAGCCACAGTATTAATAGTACATGAGACCTGGCTAATACAGTTTTTAAAACTTAAGATGACCACAAACAACACATGTGATTTGGTTAAACCACTTACTACTATGGCTCGATACAATGTGCACACATTTTGCATAGAGATGCATAACCTGTTATGAATTGAACTGAGGCAACTGGCCAACATATTGAGTTCCCCAATAAAACTAATGAGACATTTTTTATAAATTATTTAAGCTAATTATTGATAATACATACGTATATATACATAAACATAATGTATGTATACACATATACATATATATACATATAATATATATGCGTGCGTATATACTGTATAAGGTTTGATGATAGTGAGGTGGCTGCTCATTTTGCAAAATGAGCGACCAAGAGAGTAAGTGGTAAGGCCCACAACTTTTGATGTGACAACTAAGGTGACCTCATCACATGTGTATCTCTTGGTAGCTCATTTTGCAAAATGAGTCGCCATCTCACAACCATTAAACCCTACACACACACACAAACATACACACACAGAGGGAAATATGATTCTAAGTAGCCACCTTAGATTGAATCAAAGGATGCACCACTCAATGCATCGATTGGGCTATTCTAATGGACAAACCGCTCCATTCATCATGATCTAAATGCCTTAAAATATCTATAAACCAGAAATCATGATGTTTCAGTACTTCTATCACATATTTTTCATTGTTTCTTTAGTTGTGTTGTCGTAAAACCATTAATGAATAACTACAACCCAATATCTCTAATTTTTTTGCTTATACACCCTCCAAAAACATATAAATTTAAATGAACGGAGTGGATCGAGTAAATTGATTGCATCTAACGTAATTTTGAAGGTGCGTCGTTAGATTCAATCTAAGGTGGCACCTTAAAATCATCTTTCCCATATATATATATATATATATATATATATATATATATATAGAGAGAGAGAGGGAGAGAGAGAGAGAGAGAGAGAGAGAGAGAGAGAGAGAGCGCTAACGAG
>JBAKGM010000200.1:44261853-44279153 GCA_037177215.1 Asparagus racemosus | reverse complement strand
CTCTTTTCTTCTTCCTCTTTTTTTTTTTTTTTTGTGGATTGGCTTGAACAATGTTGGTACCAATTCACGTAAATATCAGGAGGCGAAAGGCTTTGGTCAGTAGTTTGTTTTAAATTTTTGACGCATTAACTGTCTGTATAGTTACAACATGGTCTCATCTCAATTTCAAAAACAACAGCAAGCAAATAATACTGATTCACTCGTAACAACTCTCAACTCTCAAGCATGTTAAATCTATAAGCCATAACTTGCACTGTTGCCAGGACCATCGACAACCTTAAACATTATGCAAACAACGTATGCAAAATGCTTATCTTTTGAACTTTCATATAAAGGTATCAGCCAATAAGTTGTTCTTATTAGTCCTCAGATACTAGATATAACCCGTTGGGTGTTCGTTGGAGATGTCATCAATATTTCATATAAAGGTATCAGCCAATAAGTTGTTCTTATTATGCAAACAACGTATGCGAGTGAACCATTGCTAGTTCTGCTCTAGAAGATCTCTTGGGAGGAGGCAAGTTTTGCACCAGAGTAATAGTTGTGACAATAACCAACATTTGCAATACCACACCTGAAAAATGTAAATAAGCGAATAATAGAAGATTTACCAAAAAAATATACTGGAGTAAACTTCCCCATAAATCCAAAGAAACTAGTCAGTTCAGCTTACCAAGGAAAACACGAACAGCCTCGACTAGTTCATAACTTGCCATGACCGAGACATTCTTATATTGTATAGCCTGAAAAAACAAGCGAGTGATGTCAATAGAGGCAAATAGATAGAGGATGCTCTTCATTGTTTCATTTGGTAATGGAATAGCTAACTTTCTTAGCCAAAAAATGTCAATAAAGGCAAATTTTTATAGGTTTTTGAAAAACCATGAGCATTTTTGTTCAGCAAGTATACATATTTCTAGAAGACAATTTATCTATAAGAGGAAAAAGTGGAACAAACGAATTTTAGTTCTATTAAAATGTGCAGAAAAATATTTTAATAGATGTGTCCATTGACTAGAAAAAGGATACTCATAGAGAGGAAGAGGTTTCATACGAAGCATGCCCGGTGACAGTAATATTTAGTAACAGAACCTGATCATGTCGAGTAAACTACTGAAACCAAGATCCTAGCACTACCTCAGAAGGCACTAAGACCAAGAGATGGCAGTGCGTCATATTTCATTCATAATGATTATAGTGGCCATGGTTGATTTTGGTTCATGCGTCGTGGAGAACTAAGAGGCCTCTTACAATAAAGGAAGAAAATAGGCAGATGAGGTTTTTACGAAGTATTTGCAGGTCGGGATAAAACCCAAAGGCAATAAAATGCCTTCGGCATTCCATAAGTTTCTTAAGGAAAAGAAGAAAATGAAATGGATGCCAGATTAAAGCGAAAAAATTGTGCATGGGACCTGGCTCGTAACCGTAGGATAGAAATTCTCAGACTGTTTTTTCGAGACCCGAAGGAACTATAAGGGTGGCCTACCCATAGTAAATAGTAATACTGATCTTTATTATTAATAATTGTGAACTTCAAGAAGATTTCTTTAAGAACTGACTGATGTTAACAAGCAACGCAGGTTGCTCACCCCGTGAAGGAGAATTGAATTCGGCCACATTTGGTTGAACTAAGTTTTTAAGGAACAACACTAGCATATGGACTTGAAGTTGTTGGTCAAACGATGATTATGTGAGCTCTCAGCGACTGAAGAACTAAAGGACAGAATGAAACCAAGGAGAAAAGCTTCACTGATCTGCTTCACCGAGATGCGAGAGAGATCTACTCAGTAGAAAAGTCACAAGAAAGGATAGACCCATTTTTTTTAGTAGAACAATCTCTCTGACATTATAAGAGCACGTAACCACATAAATGTTTTTTAACGACAAAGTTCAAGAACTTGTTACCTTGCGAAACAAAACAGTTCTAGCAAGACATGCAACTGAAAGTGCAGTTGCTATACACGATATGATGGTGTAGAGTCTCAACAAAATTGCTAGACTGCACCTACGCCCTTGCAGTTGGAAATCGGATAATGTGAAACATCATTAATAATGACTTGCTAATAAAATATATATTAAGATAGTGCATGCATGAATAACCTAATTCTCCTCTTAAAACGGAGATGAATCCAATAGAATTTGATATAATGGCAACTCTGTTAAATCCCATCTCTTCTGATGCAGTGCCTAAAGAGTACATCCCTGGAGTTATGAAAGGACTCGAAGAATGCACGACCAATGGTGCTCTTACTGGTTACCCAGCCATCGATGTACGAGCTGCTTTAGTCGAGGGATCCTATCATGATGTGGATTCAAGTGTTTTGGCATTTCTATTGGCAGCACGAGGCGCTTTTAGGGAGCGAATGAAGGCAGGCTGAAACTGCTGGAGCCAATGTTGAAGGTTGAAGCTTCTTACCCCAGAAGAGCATTTGGGTGATGTTATCGGCTATTTGAACTTGAGAAGAGGCCAGATCAAGAGATTTGGGGATAAGCCTGGTGGTCTCAAGCTTGCAAAATGTGCAAAAACAGAAAACTGTATTTGAATGTTTTTGATTGTTTATGTCGTGGTTGCAAAATGAAGAGTTTTTAATGTATAACAAAATAGCTTAGTTGATGGGTGGGTGAGGTTCTTCCTACCAAAATAAATTTTTTTTTATCCACATATGTTCTTGATAGGGGGATCCAAGTGCGCAGTGTGCAACACTCATTTAGAAGATCATCACATACATTGATAGGTTTTGCATGGATTTGGGCATGAGTACGAGATACGAGTATCTAGTAGCAGTACAAATATAATATGGACTTGCAGTCTCAAGATCTCATATAGATTATTTCATGTTTACGACAGTTAAAATAATTTTGCATTATTATACACGCTATGAGAATTGGCAACATCTGCCATACTTATCTTTTTTATTATGTAATGCCTCGTCTCCTCATTACAGACAGATGGACGTTTCCTTGACAATGATTTCTAAAATGCAGGTAGTATACGCATTGGTTCCACTTGCCGAAATGCCCCAATATGTGAGTACACTTCATAGGATGACGAAAGGGCGTGCTTCTTACACTATGCAGCTTGCCCAGTTTGATGTTGTCCCACAGCACATCCAGAGCCAGTTCTCATCGAAATCAGAAGAAGATTTACAAAGGGTTTTAATGTTAAACCAACAATTTGTTCTTTTGATCTTCAAGTTTGAGATCACGTATAATACTGCAAAAAACAATTTTGAAGCTCACCAGGGACTGCCTCCTAGTTATTTGAGAGCAGTTTCTTAGCAAACTAGTCAAGTTATTTGTATGCATGCAATTTTATTTCCTGAAATTCAATGCCGCGGCTTTTAACACTCTTGAGGTGCAAGTTGGTTGAAGTAAGAAACTCTTATGAAAGCCTCCGATTTTTCTTTAGATTGCGATATGAGGTTTATTTAGATTGAGCTACGAGGAGCATAGGCGATTAATGAACTGTTGAAGTTCATAGACTATAGGATGAATTCCAAAAAAAATCCATATCTTCACTCTCTACTACCATAGATATATACTGTGTGATCTTTCAAACTTTTTGTCTTTATTCTTTTTTCGCTTGAAGAATGTTCGCTGGCACTGATTTTTGAGCCACATAGTTCTTAGTATTTTTTTTTTTGTTTTAAAAAGTTTGACAGAATATCTGCCTATAGAGTTGCAACACGATATCATTTCAATCTCAAAAACAACAGCAAGCAAATAATGTGGATACAATAATAACAACTCTTAAGCATGTGAAAATCTGTCAGCCATAGCTTGCATTATTGCCAAGGTCATCAACAACCTTAAACGGGAGCATTATAAACCAAACAATGTTTGCAGAATGCTTATTTTTTGAAGCTGCACTTATAAATGCATCAGCCAACAAGATCTTATTGGTCTTCAAATACTAAACATGACCTGGACCCGGTGTTTCTTGGGTATCTCAACAATATTTCAATGCCAACTGAGGCCATAAGATAACAGGCCAGCAGTTTATGAACCACATTCATGTAGAAGCTACACATTTTCGATTGATATATGCATTGTGGCCAATATCAAACTGGTGGAAACACCAAATCAGACTCTTGATGGATAAATACCACAGTTCAATACCAAGTGAGGTGTACACAGATTGACAATAGTACAGAAAGACATACTTCCAATCTAAAAGTTCAAAACTAATCCTGAAAATGAATTCTTTGAAAATTGAATCCTCGAAGACCAAAAGACATAGTACGGTAACAATTGTCAGTAACAATACTCAGAACAAGAACCCCATCAGATTGTAATGAAGTCAGTGAACCATTGGTATTTCAGCTCAAGAAGCCCTTTTGGGAGGAGACATGTTTTGCACAAGAGTGGTAGTTGTGATAATAACAAATATTTGTAACATCACACCTGGAGAATAGACATGAGTGAATGAAAGAAGATTTATTTAAAAAATCTACAGGAGTAAATTTCATCGTAAATCTTGAGGAAATAGTCAGTTCAGCTTACCAAGCAAAACGCGCACAACCTCGACTAGTTCATAGTTTGCCATGGCTGAGGCGTTCTTATATTGTATAGCCTAAATAACAAGAAAGTAATGTCAAAAAAGACAAATACATAGGTTTGGAAAAGCCAAAAGTATTTCGTTCAGCAAGTATGCCCATTTTTAGAAGACAATCTAATCCCAGAAGGAAAAAATAGGAGAAACAGAATTTTAATTCTATTAGACTGTACAGAAAAGCAGTTCAATAAATGCCTCCATAGTAAGGAAAAAAATGGATATAAAAATGTACAGGCAAAGTCATACACGAAGGATAGACATGGTAATAATAACTCAGTAATATAAACTGATTCCTTCAAGTAAATTACTTAAGGCATTAAAATATGTAGATGATGCATTAAATAGGAAATAAAAGAAATGCTGCATTACTTAAACCAACATAAGTCGGAAGGCTACTTCCATACAACTCATCAGCTTAAAATTTGTGTGTGAGGCTTGGCTGGTAACCATGCTGAACAGATTCTCAGATTGTTTTCTTGTTTTTTGAGAAGTGAAGTAACTATCATTGGCCTAGCCATAGTAAATAGTAGTATTTCTCTTCATTAATGATCATGAACTTCAAAAGCAGGCTACATAGAAAGTTCATTAAGATCTGACTTAAAAGCTATAGAGATCTACAAAATAAGAAAGCACAAAAAGGAAACATGTTTTGGTCCAATTATATGTGTTATGATATTCTGACACTTCACTGATCTGGCAAGTATTTAACAATTTTTTGGCCTACGCACCAATAACGACTTAAAACGATCATCAAGTAGTACAATAGTAGAATAATCTCTCGATAAACATTACAACAGCAACCTAAGTCCTTTTTTCCCCCAAAAAAACAAAGATCAAGAACTTGTTACCTTGACAAATGAATCAGTTCTGACAACACATGCAACTGAAAACGCAGTTGCAATACACGATATGATCGTGTAGAGTCTCAACAAAATCCCTCGACTTTGCCTACGACCTTGTAATTGGGAAATTGCAAAAGTGATTATGTGAAGAACAACATTTAATAATGACTTACTAATAAAAAATATAAACACAGTGCATGATAAGGCATGAATAACCTAATTCTCCGATTAAAACAGAAATGAATCCAATAGAACTTGATATAATGGCAAATCTGTTAAACCCCATCTCTTCTGATGCAGATAATAGCAACCATGAACAACCTATCACTTGACTGAAAGCCTGCATTGAAAAGAACAGGTCAAATTGGAAGCCTGACCATGGAAGAAGATAATGCAGATAAAACTACACGTAACCTGACGCTTTCTAGTCTCCTGCTGAAATAAAAGAAGACACAGAGTACCGCCATGCCATTTCAAATATAAAGACATTTTGTAGCTATTATGATGCGTGAAAAAGTACCCATTGCTTTGACTCGTGTCTCCCCACACCTTCTTATCCTTCCTAGTCGGGGGGCAAGGTACCCATTGCTTTGACTCGTTCATCCGGGTGGCTTCTTCCCTTCCCCGGAATCACGAGTGCCTGCATTGACGTGTCTGCCTGCCTGCTGTCTTTGTTTCAAACAGAATCGACGTACTTCTTTATTTATTTAAAAATATTGATGGTCACACCGAGGATGGAATCTTTGCAATACCATAAAGCTAATCATTAGTTACTATACTTTCGAGATAATACCGTGTGAAGAAAATCTAGTTTCAAACAAAGAACAAGATTGTTATCTATGTTACCTCAGTACTCTTAACTGAAGCTGTACCCGTACCGACACATACCTGTACAGGTATCTGTATGCAAACTCCATGGACACTCCTTGCATATTTGAATACATTTATTCGGGCATGTACCCGCTTATGCAATAGATGTTTTAATTAAAACACTTCTCATCAACTTCTTGGACGCATATCCTTCAGTTCACATTCACTTCCTAAAACTCGTAGGACACATGTTGGGTATCGAAATATCATTTTAAAGGGTTGTTCGGGTGTCTAGCTATAAAATGATGGTATTTCGATTTATATTTCACATAATAAAAGAAACATAAAAATATTATAGGAATTTTAATTCATATAACACATGAATGAAAAACAATATTAATTTCACGCAAATTATTAATTTTGATATGTAATATATGTGTATGCGTATATATAAATATTTACATAGTCATGTCCCTGTGCCCTGCCTTTTACAAACTTGTCGTGTCCTGTACCCGTATCTGTAATAGCATCCATATCCGCACCCGTTTCCAACTGAGATTGTTATGTAAATCCTTTGAAAATGCACTTATGATCTAAGTGTGAACTTTTTAGGATCCAAACCTGATAAGCAAATAAATGGTTACATGTCTCTTTTTACTAGATAAAAATGTTAGTCTTAGTTAAATTGTTGATTTCTTTCCACCAGCCATTTTATATCAATTATTTGGTTATTTATAAACAGTCTTTTTAAGAAAAAGAACATATATAAAACAAACCTTTTCAAACAGTTTCATGCAGTATTATCAAATTCTTAATGGAAATAACAGAAACTATAGACAAGATATGGACACATAGTCATCAATAAATGTTAATATGTGTTCTCAAAAACTAGGTCAATGGCATTGAGTTCAACTGGTTGTTTGCAGACCTTCATCTTTTTTTTTTTTTTTTGCTCTTCTTCTTCTTCCCTTTCTTTTTTTTTTTTTTTTCAGAAGGAATTACTGAGCATACCTGTTGAGTCTTGTGGAAACTTCTATTCAACTACACTGTCAATAGGCTTTATTCCCAGTCAACAACTGGATCTGGATGAATGTATCTATGTCTTATAGCGGTTAATTGACTATGTCAAAGACTATTTAACAGCTATCAACAGGTTGCCTAACGTATGATGTTGAGGTTTTCGCATGATTAATTGACTACATATAAAGTTTCCCATATTCAAGAGTATAAATTGGAAACAGCCTTTAAGAATCTCTTGAAAAGGAATTGCAGCTTACTCTTTCAAAAGCTCAGAATTCAAAGATACAATCATTAAGGATTTCATATTTGTCACTTACTAAAGTAGTAGTTGGAAGATATCAGTTACTTAACATTTCCATCTTCATTAATGAAATTCTATACGGACCATGAGCACAATCAATGAATCAACAGAGAGAGCGAATTCGGTTGTGCACCTTTCTCTGAATCAATAGAACTCCTTAAAGTTGCTCACTACGTAACCCTATCTAGATATTGACAGTGTGGAAGAATACTAAAAGCATTCTCTGCACTAATTACAACATATGTAGGTTAGTGTCAAGCCTCAAGTATGAATCAGTAAATGCGGAGAAGATCTTACTCCATGTACAGTTGGAGAATCAGTAGGAGGTCTCTACTTATAAATAAGAGTTAACACCCCCCCCCCTCTTCTCCAAGTAAAATTAGGAGTGGTATCACATAGCAGATGTGGGTTTTGAGATCACATTTCACCAAACTCGTAACCCCATCCCCGAAATTTGCCATGATGGTTTTGCCCGGGTTTGACATGGGGACATGATAGGTCCAAAATTCATGAAAGAACATTTTTCTTTTATCTTCATTCATGGCCATCTCCTATGAGAGATGTAATATCAATGATCGAGTTTTGTAATGGCAACCACGTTTATTAGATCTCAAGGTTTTGATACTTAGAACATGGACAAGACGAGAGCTAAGCCGCACGACCAATACATTAGAATGAAGTGAAGCTGAAGCTGAAAAAGGAGCAACTCTGATAATCAACATTAAATCTTAGTCATCAGTTGCTTGTATAGTGAAATGAACACTACAATGTCATCTCTTACATACACTATTCTTTTGATACATGAGAGAAATTACCCATGAGCACACGCTCAGAGTTAAGCATGCAAAATAATCTATTGATTTTGAAACTTCAGCTAAACAAAGAACACAAAAAAAGTAATCAAACGTTTTGATATGGACAATGTGATGGGAATGGCTTCTAGAGATTAGAGTTCGACAAGAACCAAAGCACTCAATATCAAAATCAAGAAAAACCAAGGTATGGTGGAGAAAAACAGTGATTCCGAATGCTATAAAAACATCCGTGCATGTAAATCATTTGCTATATTTGTAATGCATAATGTCCTAGCTCGCGTTTAATGGCCAGCCTTTTGAATGCAACAAAATTGTTTTTTCTACAAGAGCTGATGTGTCTATAATATTTACATAGCCTTGGCTCAGGCTATTCAACTCATCTTATGTGCTTTTGAATGACCCAAGTTTCAGGACTACAAAAAGTTCATACAAAAAGTCCATCACTCATAGTATTTGGTCCCTTCAGCATCAGTTGGTTGGAAAAGCTTTGCTCCTATATTTCCACATTCAACTCAAGTATTTGTCTTATAGGATTCATTTTGTTTCACTGCACATCAAATTTCTACACATAAAGCTGAAAGGATAGTATCCTCATGTTTCTTAAGATTCTCTAATTATTCCTTCATTTATGCGGTATTTGCAAGTATGGTAGGCAAGCCCAAAGTTGTGGGCCAAAATGCGATTTTCAGAAATATTTTTATCCTTCAACTGGGCTTCCTGATCAGGCTGCTCAAATGGTTGTTGAACCGTTCTCGGTTCCTAAGATTTCACAGAGATTACGTAAAATCACTGATACCGCTAAAAAAGATCATTTTGTTGCTGCTTTAATTTGGGTAGCACAAGAATCCCAAAATAATGTTAGGGGTCCAATTCAAGAGTTATGGAACCTAAGTCATACAATTGATGATCTTAGGGAGGAGAATAATCAACTGAAAAGTATGTTCCACTCTTGCACCCATTGTGCAAAATGCACCTCTGTTAATCTGGGTGCTATTTATGATCCAGTAGCCGGTCATGCTGGAGGTGCTCATGTGGTGGGAGCTGATCGTGCTAGAGGTGCTCATGTGGTGGGAGCTGGTCGTACTGAAGATGCTCATGTGGTGGGAGCTGGGGTGCTTATGTGATTGGACCTATAGGTGCTGGAGGTGCTCATGTGGTGAGAGTTGGCGGTGCTGGAGGTGCTCAAGTGGTGGGAGCTGGGGGTGCTGGAGGTGCTCAAGAGCTCGGAGCTGGTGGTGCTGGAAGTGCTCAAGTAAATGAGCACCTTCAGCTCCCTCCACGTGGTCACCTCTAGCACCAACAGCTACTTCCACATAAGTGTAATCAGTTAAAATATCGTCATCCTAAAGATATTCATCATCCGCAACATCTTGTACAGCATCATTAGCAGAACTCTCTTCTACATCGCTCTTATTTATATTACGTCTTCTTGTACCTGAGTTCTCAATAGCTACTGGATCATAAATAACACCCAGATTAAAAGAGGTGCATTTTGCACAATGGGTGCAAGAGTGGAACATATTTTTCAGTTGATTATTCTCCTCCCTAAGATCATCAATTGTATGACTTAGGTTCCATAACTCTTGAATTGAATCCCTAACATTATTTTGGGATTCTTGTGCTACCCAAATTAAAGCAGTAATAAAATAATCTTTCTTAGCGGTATCAGTGATTTTATGTAACTTTTGTGAAATCTTAGGAACCGAGAACGGTTCAACAACCATTTGAGCAGCCTGATCAGGAAGCCCAGTTGAAGGATAAAAATATTTCTGAAAATCGCATTTTGGCCTACAACTTTGGGCTTGCCTGCCATACTTGCAAATACCGCATAAAATGGTAGCAGCACTAAAGAAAAAACTTAATAAATATCAATTGATAATCTAATTCTAAAAACGAACACTTAATCAATATCAAATTTTGTGTTTGATAGTTTCTTTATGCATGTAATATTTGTATTTAATATTTTTTATTGAACACATTCTTTATTGACCAAGTTTATATATATAGAACACATTCTTTAGGCAACTTGTTGTGTAGACCATCATTTCAACAATTGTATTCATTAGCACCTCTATCTTGTTAGGACTATAAGCATTAAGTGCATCAATGAGAATCCCACACGTCCTTTTAGCCTCAACTTTGTAATTCACTTGGATTATTTACCATATCAATATATCATAGCTTCCAAATTGAACACATCAGATTGCAACCAAGTAGAAAACAGTATTTGGTATTTTGTAATACCTAATCTCTATAGATTAGTGACGGTTCAACTCCATATTTATTGGTATCTTGGATCCAACTCCATCAACATCACCAAATTTATAACTAAACAAATTCAGTCACATATTAATAAAATAATTACTTTCAAATTTTAAACATGCTAGGAAGTGTGATTAAATTTTCCTTACACATACAAAAGCCTACATTGCACGTGCCTCCAAACTAATATAAACAAGTGAAAAAGTTGAAGCAACAGACACAACAATAGCTAAAAATTTGTAGAGCTTTTCTAGGCTTTAATTACTCCTCCACCTTTGAGGATGTTTGGGGAGCTTATTTTCAGTCAACGTTGTTTTTGAGCTAGCTTTTACATATCGACATGTTTGGTAACAATTGAAATACGTTAGCGTTTAAGTTACACTTTGAAAACCTGGTACACCCTGACTTTTTAAAACCTAGCTTATAACTTATCTAAAAAAGCTAAATTTTATCAAACAAATTAATTTTCTACCTTTACCAAACAAATTAATATTCTACCATGCTATTTTCATTAAATTTTATTATGAAACTCAAAAGCCACCAAAAGCTAACAACGCTTAAAAGTTCATAAAAATAAACATCCAAAATCATCCTCTTTATCATTGCTCCTACTAACACAACATTATACACAGTAAGAATATAATTATCCTCCCCCAACATTTTTCTAATCTATAGGCAGACTTTGTAGCTAACCCAACTTTATCTTTTAATTATATATAAAAAATTTCATACCAAGTTAGGAGTTACTACGTCCTGCCTCCTTTTATTCCATCATATCTTAGAGTGAAACCTTCATCTTTGTTTTCTGCATATGGATCTTCTTCACCAATAGCTCCCTAACAAGACAGGAGTGCAAAATACACAAACAAAACTCAAAAACCCTAACCCTAACCCCCAATTTGACACTCAAATCAAAAAGCAAACAAATGACTGAGACATGCTAATTTAATTAAACATAGTACTAACTCCACAGTCACCAGAATAATCTCAACCCATAAGTTTAATATCATATCACCAAAATACAATTTCAAAAAGACAATTGTATTGCTTAATTAACCAACAATAATTATCAAGTAACCAACAACAATGGCAACTTAAAACAAAACTAACCTTAAACCTAAATTTATCTCAACAGGGGGCTTTTCTTGACCAGAAGCACAAACAAACAAGAAAACACAACATAAACACATATTAATTTGATTAATCCTAACCTCTAACCATGAAAAAACAAACCGACAACCTCAAACACTGATTTTTTAAAAATCAAATACAGATACGGTTGGACCTAGGTTAGGGTTTCACTGAAAATCGTAGAACTTTGAAGAGAATGGCATGGGTTGAGGAACCTGATGTGTTTTAATAAGTACTTTATAAGAACAAAAAAGATAAAATAAATAAAAAGGGTCACTGAGAGAGTTGAAATACTTGAAAAATCCAGTAAAGCATATAAAAAGATTTGATCTTTTTATCATCGCCAAGGCGGCCGTGGGCTCTAAGATGAAGAAATTGCCGGAAGAAGACTTGAAATACTTAAAAAGATTTGATCTTTTTAAGTAAAAATTGAAGAAGAGGAAGACATAGCTCACAGGAGAAAGGGGTGGAGGAGAAGGGCCACGTCAAGTTCTAGGTATAGATCTATCCAGATCACGACGCTCATCGGTCTCTATCGGCTTTAAACAACCATTTTGATTAATGGGCCGGGTCTCGCTTTGTTGGGCTCTATAAGAATCGGAAGGAGTAGAAAGTCAAACTTGAATTACCCGATACTGATTATTCTAATCCCACGCGCTGCGGAATGTGAACCCCCAGGACACGCAAAACATAAAAAGTAATTTTTTTATAAAAAAAGCAAATTTGGTTGGAATAACTGCATTTCATTTCATTTTACGTGATAGAATTTATTTCAATTAGAATAACTGCAAATTTAAGCTATGCCTTTTTTATTTTTTTTATTTTACAACAGATTTGGTTGAGATGACATTTCATTCTAAGTAAGTTGATAGAATTTATTACGATTAAAAGTATATCCTTTAATTCAGTAAATTTAAGAGCTTGCTACATTTGACACCAAAATTAATTTAAAATTGAGTTAGGAGTATTAATTCTCCTCCTAGGAAGAAAGGGAATCTTTTACTTCCAAATTTATAATTGTTGGATAAATTTTTGGACATCGAAAATGTTTAACCACAACATATAAGTTAGAGAAAACAGTGAAGAGTAAATCAGATTTTAAAATATTTCTTAACTTATGAGTAACAGATTGCACGTTTTCATTATCTCATCTCCCAATCTGTCTCTCCCATCAACATCACAAAATCATGATAGGGTGTTAGTCAATTGGAGCAATTTTACTAGAATGAGGATAATGGTTAAAGTGGATGTGGGCTAATTTTTAATAATCAATAAGTAAATAATTTATGCATTTTAATGTGATATATATATATATGTCATTTTTGACCACTTTCCAAATGTCCAGTTCTTAGAAGGCTACATTGTAATATTTTACAAATGCTTAAAATTTTACATAACAATATATGACTAAATGAAGCACTCTATAGAATTAAATTGCATGTACGTGTCTGCTAGATACAAGCATATGATTCCTCTATTGATTTTTTTAATGCTTATTATGAAAGATTACAAAAATTCTCACCCATAATCTGATTTTGTTTTGTAGAGGAAATCAAAATCTGCAAAGATTAAGTAGACATACCTTGAGAGGATTCGGTAATAATTAGTTTTTGAGTTTTTTTGAATTGTTTAAATATATTTTTTTTTCTTGGTTTTTTGTAGGAAGAACATTTCCTAGGAATTTTCAGACTCTACAGTGTCAAGTGTGTAAGAAGGAGAAGAACAAGCTGGCATTTCTATCTCTGAATACTAAAATCATTTAAATTTGAATACTTTTATTTAGGCAATGTGTTGGTTGAATTATAGGTTTACAATTTGTTAACGATTTTAGCTGATGAATGGAATTTGAGTAATATTATCATCATGACTTGGATTTGTTGTGCTTTAAGTTTTAATATTTATGCATTTCGTGCAAAGTCTTCTGACGTTTGAGATTAATTTTTTGAAATTGTGTTTGTGATTTTTTTTGTTTGCTATGAAGTTGTCACTACATTGCTGAGATTAAATCTCTCGAGAGGTTTTAATAGTGTTAATTTATTTACAATGGTTTGTATTTGTGAGAAAGTTTTAAATTCAGTGAGTTAGAGAAATGTTAGAAGTTCTCATGATGAACTTATCTAGAATAATTAGAATTTTTGAGTTATTACTTGTATGCTAATTTTTCTTAGTAAGGATGAGATTCATGTTAGGTTCTTATTAAAATTTTGGTGATTTAAGTAATTGGACCTTTATTATTTGGTAAGGAATTTTATTATTGGACAATCTTTTTCAAACAAAAAGTTTGAATATATATAAAAATATTCAAAAGAATTTAACAGAGGATAACAAATATTTAAGCTCAAAAATAAAACAACACAATGTTATTAACATGGGGAAAAAAGTAAAGGTGCTGCAAAAGAAATTAAAGGAGACAGTGCTTAGTCCGGGCTTAGTACTAGTATAACTGACTATGGAATCATGAGAGTGTACTATAAATCTCATGATGAAACTTTACCCAATTTCTTTATGTTTAAGATTGTAGGCAATGTTTAAAGGAGGAGTAATTCACTAACTTGAGCAGCAATCAGAGCTTTCAGTCTCGACTTGCCCTTAGCAACCTTTGTGTATCCTGTAATCACAATATAATTATTACGGGGAAAAAATCAAAACTTAACAAAATCTAAGAAATTAACTCAGACCAATTTCCAATTTATTTCCTTTTTTTTAACAACTTACTGGAATCGACGACCATTCTGTAGGAGAAATCGGAGCCATCAGTTCCCGATGGTCGACCAGAAACCGCCGCCGCTCCCCTCTGCGACATCAAGCTCAATTTCTTTGCTCCCCTTTACTTAGATCAGATCTCAATCAATGCTGAGAAAAAAAATTAGGGTTTAGGGCTTCAAATTGGGGGAATTAGGGTTTCGAGAGAAATTAATGAAGGGAAAGAATGAAAGGGGAAACAATGCAAAGGAAAAGAAATGAAGGGAAAGGAAAATTATAATAAAGGGAATGGTGAGAAATTATTTCTTAGGCATTAAATTTATATCATGATGGTCTAGGGAGTACGCGATCTGGAGGTTATGCTTGAAAATGGGTTCGGTTTTGTAATGGGTGTATTTTAAAACGTAATGGATTTTCTCCTTCTGATTTTCAATTTTAAAATAATTAAATAAGGTTTAAAAAGTCCCTTCTTTTATTTTATTATTTTTTTTGTTTTGTAGGGCGGGGGAGGGTGACGGCTTGAAAATAACTATGATTGATGAGAAATTAATAATTGCAAAGATAGGTTGAAAATTCAATTGAGTAGATCAATAATATAGAAATTATATAGTGGCTTGAAAATAGGATCTCGGGTAATTTTCAGAGTTATGACTGTTAAATTAATTTTTTACAATTTATAATAAGGTTAATTTCGAAAAACCATCCTCAACTAATCACTAGAGTCAAATAGCCTAAAAAACAAAAATTAACCAAAAAAATTCTCAACTAATCACTAGAGTCAAATAATCTCCCCCAATCTTTAAACTGGAGAGAGAGAAGGGAATTATTTTTAGTACACGCTCATTGTGACGCCGAAGAAAGAGAACAACGTAGCAGGGGATTGTTTTCTACATATACGCCGTGTTACATCTAGGGTTTACATCCCTTTTAATTTTTTAGAAAACTCTTAAATTTTTATTTGCTATCACACTTGTTGAAGATTTAATTTAACATGTCCATAAGAACCTTTATTTATTTTACAAAACCAGTCTAAAAGTACGTGTGCAAATAACACTTTCTTTAATTAGAAAAATCTTAAAGGTTATTCTGATGACTTATTCATTATTTTTGTTCTTAAATAGAAAGAAAAACTAATTAAGAGAATCAAGAGAAAAATAAGAAAAACAATTGTGCCAACAGTCTAACCTTTGCACAAGAAAAATGGAGAGATGTTATTATAGTTTCAGGATGCAAGAATATTTATAAAAGACAAGTTGTATTCCTTTGTATCATCACGGTTGGAAAGTGAAGAAAAGTAATTCATCTAGAGCTATTTATCATAAATATATAGATAGATGCTACTAACCATATTATATTATCTTCTTTTATGTTTTTTGGACTCAATATGTAAGCATTAGTATTCTATAATCTATATAATATTATTTTTTACAATGCTATTAATGTTATTGTTTGTTAATCAATATTATTGTTGAGGTGTATTTTTAGAAGAAAAGTGTTAACATTGAACATGCTTTTAGAATAGTATAACTGATGTAGTGGGCATTTTTTTATTTAACCGAGCAATGGAATAGCTAGAGAAAAATGACATAAAAAAAATCATCGTTGCAAATATTTAATATGTAATGATATATTATACTATTTATTATATTGAGCATGTACTTGTGTTTATGTATGTGTGTGTTTCATTAAGGCATACGAAATTATATGGATACCTATAATCATATTTGCAAATTGGAAGGTATTTATAGAAAAAAAATGCTTTAACATAGAACTTACGTTTATAAAGATAAACATAGATCATAATTCATCCTAAAAAGATTTAATATGTATTACTTATTTATATTAAATTATAAATACAGATTGATTAAAATAAAAATAACAGTGGAAGTAAAATTCATAAAAGAGTCATAAAGTAACTTATGAGAATAAAACAAGCTAAATTTTAGAATACCCCCTTTAACTTTGATAGATTAAGAAATAAACCCCATAACTTGAAATTTTTTGAATCCCTCTTAAGTTTAGGGGGTTATCAAATAACCCCCTTAAACTTTAAATGTTTTTCAAACCTTCTTAAAAGCATGAATTACGACTTTTTCATCAAGAAAGATATCCCATTTATAGTTTTACCACCACCCTCCAAAATGCGAAAACTAAGATTATCATTATTTGGGGTCTTTATGTAAAAATCTTAAAGTTAAAAGGGATTTCCTGATAATCTCTAAACTAAATGGGATTTCTTACATTTTGAAAGTTTTAGGGGATGATCTGACAAATCGTCCAAAGTTTAAGGGGTTTTCTAAAATTCAGCCAATAAATTAAATATGTACTGATTACCAATTGATGACAATAAAAAAGATCTTAAATAAAAAATTTCACTTTCATAATGGGCTTCACGCACCTTACCCTTGGTCACTTTGCGTGGCATACATGCCCTCAATGAAATGGCAATATTTTATCACATCTTTGGTTCAAGAAACTTAGGCTCCGTTTGGATACCATGGTGTTTTACTTATTTCCATGGTGTTTTTGTAAAAAACAAAACGCCATGCATTTGGAAACCATAGTGTTTTTTGAGCTAAACCGTCCTCAAATCAAAAACACAATACTTATTTCAAAACACCTTTTAGGTGTTTTGATTTTGGTGTTTTGGTTTTGAGTTTGAGGATGTGTTAATATAATATCTAACATAATATATTAAATGTAATTAACATATTGTTATTATCGACATGCTTATTATATTATATTATACTATACTATATTATAGTTAGTCTAATATATTAGAACTATTTATTAAATAATTTAAAAATATAATAATTAAAATATCTTATATAATAATATAATAACATATTAAATACTAGTAT